>JARHVA010001003.1:1007500-1110000 GCA_037957365.1 Torreya grandis | reverse complement strand
GAGTCTTGTTCCTTGTAATTTAGTAAAGTCTATGATTCGAATTTGTGGTGTTGAGTGGATTGTCGAAGCGCCAATATTTAACATTATAACTCTAGTTTGTGGAAGTAATATAATTGGAAAACACTGCATAGTTGATGATTCATTTTGAAAATCTTCATGAATGGCACCAATTTGATGTGAGTTTCCTATTCCTATTATTTTATCATGCATATTGGTGAAATAATATGATTCTGAAGAAAATGTCTCATGATTATATCAAGTGCATTTTTTATGTTTGACACCTAAGGTTCCATATAAAATATTGCTTGTTATATAGTTCAGTATGAGTAACCCATTGTCTTTCGTTGTGTTTATGATTTTTTTAGCTAAAGTTGTGTATTCTTCTCCTTTATATTTAGAATTTCATGGTGTTTGTCTATCAAGATCTCTTCTTCCTAACATATCTAATTCTGATACTTCCATAATTTTCACATGATGTAGCCTTGATATGATTTCCCACTCATGTTCCATTATATTTTGATGAACAGCTTGAACATCATCACATTCAGCATCACTTTGATTTTCATGGTGATCTAGCATAGTCCTCTGCTCCACATGCCAAGGATTGTAATTAAATGACTCCAAGTTTGATGCTATTATATCAAGTTTGATATCCCTTTCTATATTATGAAATAGCTTGTAAAATAATAATTCTGACCAACATAAACCAACCCATTTTTTTTAATCACGCACTGGACTTATAGTAAACATTGGGAATACTTTCACAATAGTTACCACACTCCTAGCCTCCCATTTATTATCTCTCCTTCGCTTGGGATTATATGACCATGATCTAGCTATCTCTATAAGTAAAAAACTTTCCATTTTATAAGGTTTATTCATGTATCCATAAATTAAAGCATTTAAGAGTTTATCATTTTCTAGTTCTATAGTATGTGTCACCAGTTTCAACACTTCACGTGAACATTCAAAGTGACAAACACTCTACTGTATTCTACCAATGAAAGTTCCAACAACATTCAAACTTTTATCTAATAATTTTAAAATACAATAGACCTAATTAATTATTAAATAATAAAAATAATTTATCCATAAATTTGAATAAAATTATATCAAGTACTAATAATTATATATTATATGTATAATTCTATTTTATTTTATAAATAAAATTTTCACATCTTAAAATATATATTTTAATGAATTTTATATTTATAAAATGAACATATAAAATTTATTACAAACTTATGAACACTTTTTCCAAATTATATTATTTAATTTTTTTTACAATATTAAAAGAAAAAATAAATTTAAATCATAAATGAAACATTAAAACTTACAAATCTTCTAGAGTGTTATACCAATGAAAGTTCTAACAACATTCAAAATTTTATCCAATAATTTTAAAATACAATAAACCTAATTAATCATTAAATAATAAAAATAATTTATTCATAAATTTTAATAAAATTATATCAAATACTAATAATTATATATTATATATATAATTTGATTTTAATTTTTAGATAAATTTTTCCTATTTTAAAAATATATATTTTATATTTATTAAATAAACATATAAAATTTAATACAAACCTATAAACGCTTTTTTCATATTATATTATTTTAATTTTATCTAAAATTTTAAATATTAAAAGTAAAAATAAATTTAAATCATAAAAGTAATCTAAACTAAAAACTACGGACTTATAAACCACGGTTTTAAAAAAAACTTAAAATCATGATATTTGAAAATAGCAAACAAATAAAAGAAATAAAACTACTCTCTCATACCGGGGCCAGAAGAAAGAGCGGCTGGAAGAAATAAGGAAGAAACGGCGGTAGGGGACGGCTGGGCAGAGAAGTATTTTTCCTGCTATTATGTTGCTGCGTTGTTGTTTGGATTCATATATTTTTTTTAAACTCTTTTATCATATAAATATTTTTATTTTCAAATCAGTTGACTATAGATATTTTTGTCTGCTATTTTTTTTTTTAAATTGATCTATTGGTCCGCCTGAGAAGTCTGCATCCTGAGGTCCCCAAAACTTTTGATGAGGAAATGTTGATCATGTCCGGATCAGGGTTTGCTAGCTGTCCAAAGTTCAAACAATTCCTGTGCAGGGTCCAATGGTACAAAAATGGTCGGAAGAGGAACAATATTTGATTTGTCTTGCCTACAATAGCTAATTTGCAAGCGAATTACTTTGCTATAAATGGAGTTTTCAGCAGAGATTACCTTCTACTCAAATATAATTACACCAGTCAAAACCTACCGTCAAGTATGTTGCAGTCAGAGATGAGTAAATTTTAAGGTGTCGGGCCTACCAAAAATAAAAGTGAAGCACTCATGCCATTACACTTTGCCTGTCACTATAGATTACACCCGTCCATTAATGAGTTTTTAGTTGTTGACTACCCAACATATCAATATTTTAAGCTCTTCTCATTCAATACTCTTCTTTCTCTTCTCTTTTTTTTTCCCACCATTAATCAAAATTTGACTCAATATTGTTAAATAAATGATATTTTCTCCTCCTCTTTACCTTACATTGAAAACAACATTTTAAATATTAAAAAGAAAAAGTAAATATTTAAAGATTTAAGATATACGTTACCAGGTTTTTAAATGTCGTATACTTATCAAATTTTTAACCAAAAAAATAATATAAAATTTTTATTTTATATAAAAAATAATTCTATTAAATATAGTTTATATAAAAAATAATTTCATTAACAGTCAAACCTTTAAGTTATGTACCCGAAATTCTCCACATGAAATATTTACAATTTCAAGCGTGTTAAAATGAATGCCAATCAAACTGTAAGTCTATACACATTATATATATTCCAATGCAGTCTAACACTACATCTGAGGCGCCATACAAATTGCTAGACCGAAATTTCATAGTATTTTTTTAACATCATCTTTAGTTTTGCAAGAAAAACCCCTTGATTATAATGTTATCAATTAAAAACTAAGATGCAGACATAATCATATATATGCAATAACTATTCTGAGATACAAAACAAATAATGACGACTTTCCAACTTATGATAAAAATAAGCCTATTTTTAAAACGCATGAATTAAAGAGAGAAGAATACCTATGTGGAGTTATTTATCAACGGTGAGGGGCGAATTCATTGTATTATGAGCGAATTTTTATTTTAAACTTTTCACTTTCTAAACCTCCTCAAAGGCTTTTGACTCATGTTTTTGTTATAAATTTATATGGACTTCTGATTTTGTTTTGAATGTATTTTATTTATTTATTTTTAAATTATTATTATAATTTTTAAAATTAAATAAATGTTTGTATTAATTAAATTAAAATTTATAAATAAATAATTAATTTGTGGATTCTAATTATTTATATACATTTAAAATATATGTTTATGTTTATAATTGTTTTTATCAATCAATTTGAAATAGTTAATTATTATTTATATTAATTAAACAAAATGATATTATTATAATTAATTTAAAAAAAGAGTAGAAGATTAAAAAATAATTTTTGGATTAGAGTTCTATCATAAGAATCAAAATACATTTTTATACTTAAAAATATTTTTCATTAATAAAAGTGAAATGATTAATCATTATTCATTTTATATAATTAAATTAACAGATATATTATTATTGATAATTTTATATTTATATATAATTTTAATTATATTCATATAATTAAAAATTAAAAAAATATATTTACAATTATTTCCATCAAAGAATTTGAAATAATTAATTAATATTTATATTAATTAATTAAATTAAAATTGTTAAAACTATTTAAAAATAAAATTAAATATTAGATGTTAATTTTCAGATAAGAGCTATTTCCATACGGTTCAAATCAACGCGTTTGAAATAGTTGATTAATATTTATATTTCTATTTTTGTAATAGTTAATTTAAAAAGACTAAAATATTAAAACTTAATTTGCAGATTCAAGCCATAGCCATGTGGTTAATATATGTCTCTTGTCGGCCACTTTTAATTTGTCAGCTGCCCACAAGTTCATTTTCTGATTAACAATAAAATAAAAAGGAGCTTGGATTGCGCCGAATATTGTATGCTTCTACTTTATAATTTTAACCATTTTAATCCAGCTCCTCGGTGACCATTTGTTCTGCAAGATGCTAACGAGCTCCTCGGTGACCTGTTTCTGGTGTGAAGGTGGCATAATCAAATTTACATACTCTTGAAGATTCATGAATTGATTGGGAGTAATTTTATTTAGCATTCACAATTTTTTTTATTTTAATTAATAATTAATAATATTTTTTCAATATTTAATTTATTTTAATAAATTTTGTGATTTATAGAAAGTGTGGATTTTATATAGTTTCTGAGTGCTCATTAAGTTTAGGCATTGATTGTGTATGATCTTGGTTACTTTTTTTTAGAGGATAGAAAAAAAGAATATTCTTACGACTTTCATGTAGAGTCACGAATTGTAACATAACTCCTCTAATAATAGATGCAATCCCAATCTCTCATCTATACATGTCTAGTTATCCAACCAAAATAATATTTCAAATCTTAAACCCATTTTAGATAAACTACACAACGTTTCAAACCCACAACAACATGAAAAAATTCCATAAATATCCACACTCTGGTCCATCCGTGGTAACTTATCAAAAGTACATAAATAGTATACAAAAAACTATCTAAAACCGTTTTCAATCTCCACTATTATCCTAAAGAAATGAAAACATTGCCTTACCAATGGCCAATAAAATGAAATCATACCTAAAAACCATTATGAGGTTTATGACTCTCACCTTTATGAATCAATGATTTTTGACACAAGGACATAAACAACCATGCACAATGATTTTCTGTAGTGCAAACTATATTTAAAAAGAAATAAAAAAAGTATGAATGTCACCAACAAATAAATTCAAGATTGATATATATATATATATATATATATATATATATATATATATATATATATATATATAGTCGACAAAAAAGCTATAACATTCAAAATACACTCAATGGATTCATGCAAAAACAATGACTTGAGTTTAATTCATCTCACAATCACGACATTGCTAGTCTCTAACCTTTACATATTGAGAAATAAAAACAACACAAATTTTCAAACCCACAAACTATTTTTATAGTAATATTAAGAAAATCTATATACCATTCACAAATATTTATTTATAATAAATCAATTTTTACCTTCATTCCATGTTTACCCTAAAAACATTTTAGTCACAAAACACAATTTTGAAATGAACCAAATAATAACCCTTTCAACTTGTATAGAATTTTAGAACATGAAGAAATGTATTGATTAAAAAAATTAAAAATTCACATCACTATAAAGAAGAAATCTCAAACAAAAAATATATATTCACTGCATTCATACAAAGGCATTACATGGAGCTTTACTCACCTCACAATAACTACATGCCCTTTCTCCACCATATGCATCTTGAGATACCAAAATGAATAGTCAAACTTGATTTCATAGTTGGTGAATTCATATATAGATTATTTTTCCTGAGAATTTTGATAATGGAATCATTAGTTTGGATTGATAACACATCAAACAAACCTTTGAATCCTTAAATACATATTAAAATTTAACATAGAAAAGAGTTTTATGCCATCAAAAGTAGTATATATATATATATATATATATATATATATATATATATATATATATATATATATATATATATATATATATATATATATAAGAAACATGCAAGTGTGAAAAATGTTACCATTATAAGCAAATATATACAAGAAAAATCATCCCCACCAATAGACCTTTTGGGCATGTGGAATGGGATAGCAATCTCGCACCACATGTCAACAATAGGGTATCATGATCATATTCATCCTGCAACTCTAAATGGTGACCTTCGATCAGGTATGGAATGGAGGCCTCAATCTAGTAGGTGAAAGCTAATTAACATAAATTTAGAAACAATTCTTACTTGATTAATATAAGACTATAGAGGGGAATTAAAATACATTCATGCAAATTTTTAATATGTTGAGGAATATTATAACATATTCATATTGATTGTTGATGGTTAACATTAAAATGCATGTAAATGTGCTAAATATACGAGGTATTTAACTATTAGCTACCCCAATGTGGTGAAATTTTCATCTCTTCCCATTCACATAAGGTTTCAATACTTTTATTTTTATAATAATATCGATCCAATTCTGACTCGACATTACTATCATGAGTTCATAACACGTGTACTTACAAATGAGATATTTTTTTCCTCTTTACCTTCTATCAAAAAAAGCACTGAAGATTAAGGGGGAAATGAATATTTATGAGACTAAGATGAAGGTTAGTTGGGATTATAAGTAAGATGTAATTATCAATATCATAAACAATAAACAATATCAAAAATATTAATTATCATAATTTCAATTAATTCTAGTGACATTCAAATAACTATGTTGTGCACCCAAAATTCTCCACATGAAATACTTATAGCTTCAACAATGTTAAATTCTCTAATAAGTTTCTAATATCTATAATACCAATGAGGGTTCAACATATACTTTGTGAATTATTGCTAAACACTCTCTCTATATGAACTACAATGCTTATCTACTTATAGGTGACATTTAAATTCAAATTAATGTTCTGGATACTTATGATGACTTCCAGCTACTAAAATCTAAAATTGAGGAAATAAGTGGATACATGTCACTAAAATAAAGAGGATGTAAATCCAAATTTAATATGAGATTATGTTAGAGTTCAACACACATGACAAGATAGAAGTTGCACAAGATATAAATTTTATCAAGGTCAAAGTTAAAAAATATAACACATACTTCCAAATTAAAACAAAATAATCTAACATAAATAAGTGGGTCAAATTAATTTTATAACAAAAATTAAAAATGCGTCAAGGCCATTTTTTGAATATAGATCTCACTCCACATTTCGTTGTGTGTATGCAAACAATTCAAGGTAGAAAAGGAGTATAAATTTGGATATAAAATATTTCTTGCATTAACATCAAAAATAGAACAAATGCATTTAAGAACTTACACAAACATATTTATTTATTTTGCATGCTTATATAAGAGGCAACATAATAAAATAATACATGTTGAAAATAAAGTATTGACTATAAATTACATTATTCAACTATGAAAAATATGAGTACTAGGTGATCTACAATGGACTAGGACCTTGTACATGGGGGTCAAACTTATGCCTAAGGTTAAGTGTGTATTTATAAAGAGTGTGTTCTATTAAATTATATAAGGTTAACCAACACATTAAAATAATCATAGTTTCGATAATTTAAAAAAAAAAAAAAAAAAATCAGCTTGAATTTAATGTGAATTAATAGGAAAAAGTAAAAAAATGTTTTGTGATGGTCAGATGACTTGATGATTATGTTGTTGTATTTTTTGAGTATGTATGTAAATAGGAAGGGGCCCTATAAACCCTAAAACCTATCTAAAAAAATTTAAAATGATACAATAAGGCTACGAGTGTAGACTCCTAGGATTAGAAGGGGAAACAAATCCTCTTATTTTCTTAAAATAAAGGTGTTAATATAATACACATGAGAAAATATATATACTCAATGCATGTTATTTATCACTAAGATCATGTGTTTCATCGACATTTGGATTGACCCATATGTTTCATATTTAAATACATAACATGATAGGTAGCTATAAATATCAATGTTTACAAAATAATGGTTATAGGTTATTTCATAAATCTCATATGTGATGGTTGAATTTCCTCCAAATGCAATCTAGTTTAATTAGTCAGTCACAAATTTATTTATATATATTTACTAACATGTCACAAAAATTATAAGTAAAATATAGAAAGAAACATAAATGCAATATAACAACAAGCTCCATACAAGGCACAAAAATATCACATAAGTTAAGCTAGGCACAAGAGGTTCCACAAAGAATTGAAGTGATGCAAAAAAAATCAATAGTTGAAGAGTTATCTAGTAGGTGCAAGGATATATATATGTAAGTGTTATGAGACATTTACATGTGCAATGAATGTGAAAAAAGGAGATCCAAGCTGAGTTATGCATGAGATGCATAGGTACATAAGGTATAAGTATAAGAAGCTACATAGCTGCACATAGGTAATTCACCATTTATTGAATAAAACTTGTATCCATTTTGACATTGAGTTTTTAAAACTTGAAATTGAATTTTATAAAATTCATACCGATTAGATTGATAATCATACTACATTTTTTTTGAAAACTACAAAAATTTGATGTGTATTAAGGTTGGTGCATATGTCTATCACTTCAATTAATTACTTCTCATTTATGTGGTGCAAGTATTACCTTCATATCATAATGATTTTGTGTCACTTATGGATCAATAAATGGATGGATTTAAAGCTTAAGGACATCCACATAGATTTCTAGGTGCATGACCAAGTATGACGGAAAATCAAAAAGAAAACTATTCTCACTAGTTGCACTAAGAAGTGTGTTATGACAATATCACACTTCTAGTGTGGACCCTTTAATAAATTTTTTAGAAGATACAACCATACCTTATAACAAAATATAAATTCATAAGGTTTTAAATTATTTCCCTATTTTTCCTTATACTTATGTTGGGAGTGAAAGGCAATCTATTGAATCTATTGATGAACATATTTTATGTGGCATGAAATCTTATATAATTTGTCCACTTTAGTTTCCTATGTGTGTTATTGAATGTTGGTTGGGGAAAATTAAGATATTTATAGAGATGTCAAATTATTAAAACTAATAAATGTCTAGAATTTGATTATGCCATGTAGAGTTTTGAATTGATTTATTGTAGGAATGTTGGATCTATAACAAGTTATCAAAACGAGTGAGAGCATCTAAATTTTTTTTAAATTTTAATTTAAGCTAAATAAATGTGTAGTTGACCATTTGTATCTACCCATATGTATGTGATGAAACATCATTAATCAATTCAGATGCATACCTAAAACTCCCATAGTACTTCAAAAAAGTGACTCATAACTTGTTAAGATATTGATTAGAGATGATGGATGTTGGGATTCTAAGTTTAATCCATACATATTATAATAAATCTTGTGAAATTATAAATGCATCAAATTATTTATTAAATTAAACAATGACAACCATATTCAAAACATTATCCAATATAATGAATAAATCATAATGATGGTGTTTCATCATAGGTAACCTAGTGATGAAATCCATGTCGAAAGATTCATGTGGCGTAGATGGAACTAATATAGGTATTTAAATTATAAGATTCCTCTTTGTGGGATTTGAAATGAAACAATGAATACATGATTTGATGTGGCATTTAACATTTATGTTCATGTGAAAATAGTATACGTGTGACTATAATGCAAATATAATAATTTTCACACCAAAGTGTCATTATATCTTAGTGTAGTATGCCTCATGGATTATTCTTTTATGAGGTGCACCACTAAGAACATATATATATTTTAAATTGTATACAATTTGGTTTGATATGTATAACTCTTTATCCTATTTACATTATATGAGGTTGGTGTAGGAATATACTAATTACTTGTCAACTGAGTGGAGGAATACTCAATATGTATAGTTTTGTCCATGTGTGTCTAACATTGTGATGAGTGATTTATTTAGTGATTGGCTACCTCAAATATCATATCTGCCCCAATTTGGATATTTAAATCACTTTTGTATGTGATGATATCGATACTTAACCCACTCTACATTTCATTGTGTGGTAGAGGTACTTCATGAACCCTATCTGATATACTAGTTCCAAAGTAAGTGTAATTATATTTTTGAATTTAATAATTAAAAAATGTGGTATTTGAGTGAAAACATCATATATAATAGCCTTTAGGTTATCTTACATCTAAATAAAAATGGAAACACAAACATAAATATGAGTTGTTTTATGATTAAGTTCGTACCAAATTTTTAAAATTTTGCAAGAGAATATGTTCCATCCTAGGTGTTTAATTGGTGAGAATGTCCCATTTCCTATTTGAACCATTCCTAAATCACTAATTCTAGGAATTATTCCACCTATTAAGGTCTTATACATAGTGTCTCTTCACATTTTGCTTTTGACTCCTATTTAGGTTATTTTTATCACTTTTTGTCATTTGTCTAGCTTCATGTCATTATTCCCTTTTTATTCTGGGCCTCTTTTTAACCCTTTGGGTACCTCATTTTCCATAGACACAAATAAGGAAGGTATATATGTAATTTTCATGAATGGTATTTTGGTGATTACGTACTCAATTTAGTTTGTGGTATAAGACTTTATTTATTGGCTTACTTTTAAAATTCTAGGTTATCATGTCCAATCTAGATTTATTCATGTTTGGGTGAGTTCAGGTAAAATATTTGGATTATATATATAAACCATGGACAAAAATCACATCTTAATGGTTTCTAGTTTTTCTTAGATGAAATCGCTACAGTTAAGATCTAGGGTGAAAAATATATAATTATTTCTTTTATTTTCCATGATGGTCCCCAACCCATAATCTAGAAACTAAAAATAAAGAAAGAAAAATAAAATAAAATAAATTTACAAAAGAAAATAATGTTTGGTGATTCAAAAAACTTCAACTTGGGTTATGGATGTCTAGATGGTATTAAAATAAGGCCTTGAGTGGGATCAGAAGCATCTCCATTGGGGATATAGATGCATGGATGACAATAGAGCAATGTCTAGGAAAGCATTTTCAAGGTGTAATTCACTTACCTGATGGTTGATGCTATAGTATCTAGTACTTTTAGGTTCCAAAAGTGGTAAATTAACTAATTTTTATGAACTAGGTCAATGAGAATATTAGCTTTAGTCTTGTATCCATTCCCTTCTCTTCCTCTCTCAAATCCATTAATATTCCACACATGGTCTTATTCAAATATTCTATGTTCATAGACACATTTCTCAAGTTTCAAAATACTTATAATTATTTTTTAGTAGAGTGATCATTTTTTATTTATTATAAAACATGCCGTAATTCCTTAGGAACCATGACGCCCATATTTTTTTTCTCACATTTCACTTTTGATCATGGGTCACTTGATCTTAATTGTCTCAATTCACTATTAGGGGTGTCTCAATTAGTGTGCTAAACTAGATCCCAAAACCTACTATGTTACAATGACCATGTCTTTATGAGAAAATTTTATAAAACATAATGTAAAATAGAATATTGATGCCTCTTTTTCCTTGGAATAATCTTGTCAAAAGACCCGATTAACACTGTCATAGTTGACATTTTTAATTTAGTTATAATTGGGATTCAAAAGCCCAATTAGGTCTATGAATATTTAAGGGTATGTTTCCTTTATTATTTATCATTTATAACTCTAAGAGTTCAGTCTTGGAAATTTTTTATAATCTTAGACAGGTAAATAGGGTTTAAACCATAATTAGATATATTGGGTTACAATTTCATGTCTTTTTTTAATCTGATAACTTTATGCATTTGGTTCTTGAATTCATTAAACATATTACCATAAAAATGAAAATGGAATTTTACCCAACTAGGTTGGGAGCTTGGAATCTTGGGTTTCACAATGTTAATTAGGACAGTAAACCCAATTACATCTGCAAGGACCTAAGTTCTGTATTTTAGTTGTAGTCAAGGTTTAATTATTTGACTAGGTAATTAGATTCTTTCACTAGATTAAATGGATAACTTGATGTCATAAACTATTCCTATTACATTTCTAGTACCCTTGAGGATATGATCATGATCGCTTTATAGTTATATTTTGTTTATGTAGGTAGAAATCTTAAAAGTCTTGTGGGTCACTTTGTGACTATACTATGTTAAATGTAATTATGGGGATCTTATTTAGTTATTATAAAGTTGTTATTATTGATAAATATGATTTAATAATTATGATTTCATTTTGAAAAATCTGGTTTTAGAATGTGTTGAAATTATTGGTTCTAAACATATTGGTAGTTGAGCCATGTTTTATATTGTTGTAGCTTGTTTTAGAAAGTAGAATTGCATTTAGCTAATAGTATAATTATGACTATATTTCTCTTTATAGAATATTATTTTCATTTTATGAACAATTTTGAAATTTTATTATGGTAAAATGATACTATGTAAACAATAGTGAGTGATTGAGTCTACATTGATACAATTGTAACTTCTTAAATTATGTTTTCTTTCTTAAATTATTTTGGTATGTGAACAATTTATAATATTTATCCTTGGTGGTTTAGTGTAGAATCATTGGGGGGTATTCTATGTTTTTAAAATTAAATATCTAATTTAATTGATTATTAATTTAAAAACTAATGGTATATTATCTTCCTAGTGTATTGCATACTTGTTACTCGATTAAAATTTAAGGCCTACACGCTAAGATTTAATAATGTTAATCAAGAGTCTAGACCCTAGTTGTGACCCTTAAATTATTTAACTTAATAAAAATAGTTATAATTGGGGTTTCATTTCTTGATTAGGTCTCCAAGAACTTTCAAATAACCCTTTAATTTTATTCACATTTTTGAATCCTAGTTAGAACTGATATTCAAATAAACTAAAATGTTCATTTCCCAAAATTTTTGGAAGCTTGGTTAGGTCTATGGGATTGATTTGTAACCACATTTTTTTTTCAAGTTTTATTTTTGTCTCATTGCTTAATTTTTCAATCCATCTACAACACTGAGAAGCTATTCCTAGAATGGACATCGTGGTGTCATCAAGTATTTGGGATAGCATTCCAATAGAACCTATTTTATTTTCCATCACTAAGTTCCTTTTTTTAATTTAAAAATGTATTTAATTGACTTAAAAAACTCTTTTTTCTCATATATGCCAAAAGTAGATAGTTTCTTTTTTTTAGGTTTGAATGGAGTTAAAATTGTAAATGGAGCTTGATAATTGGAGAGACAAGTGAAATTGTCTTTTAGATTGAAAATAATTTCATCACATTGACTAAATTTTTAATAAATAATTATCCCAATGCCATTCAAAGGGTTGGATTTTTTTTCATCCAAGTTAAAATATAGAACCAAATCCCTCTTTTCTATCCATTTTTCTTGTTTTTTAGTGTAATATCTCCCTATTTTTATTAGTACTAATGTTATTCTACGAAAATTTTAACTAAATGGTGAATGTAAATCCAAAATTGTGTTATTCAAGAAAACACTTTTTTTACTATAATATTGTGTTATTTATTTATAATCTTCACATGAAATAATGTGGTTGTCATCTTCCCCTTCATATTATGTAATTCATATAGTCTTTCATCATTTTGTTTTTGGTTGTGTGGTTGTCGGTCAAGTAGGATATGAATTTATTGGGTGCATTCAATTAGGGGACTTAAATTTAGATACATTTTATTAGGCTTTTCTTCTCTTTTTCTCCTTTTCTTCTGCACTTTTTTTTTTATAATTTTGTTACCTATGGTTAGTATTGATTTGAATGAAATATGATTTGAATGATTAGTCTTGATTTCAAGATCCATTTATTTTTATTTCTAAACTATTGAATATAAGTCAATGAAAATGTTGAAAATTAGCCATATTTATTTTATTAAAAGATCAATACATTAATTTCCCTCTCTTAGGTAAATCTGAAAATGCATTATTATTTTCATTCCCTATTAAATGTTTGAAACTGAATCAACAAAATAAATAAAATTACATTTTATTCTCTTTAATTAAATACAAAATTAAGTTTAAATTTTAAACTAACATGTTCCTTGAATTAGAGTAGTTACACATTGACCAACTAGGTTACCCAATATGTTGTAACCCAGTAGATATAGACCTTGGGGATACTTTCAAGTCTTCTTTTAGGATACGATATATGGCTCATTTTTTTACCTAATTTGATGTGTCAAAATACCCATCAACTAGATTTAAATAAATTCTTAATCATTTGAAACTAAAATATCTTAATTTTGACCTTAGATCTAATAACTAACACTAAAATATTTTGATTTTCAACCTTGGATTTAATAGGTGACAACAAAATCACTTTCTTTTGACCTTGTATATGGTATTTGACACTAAAAATATTTCTTATAACCATGGATTTAAGTAGAATTTACTAAGCTCCATACACAATATAAAATATTTTTTATAGGATCTAAATTTTAATGTTTTATTGGTTTCTTTTTAATTTAAAAAGAATACATGGCTAAAATGGATGGTATTTACTTCAAGCTTCCATAGTTTGTATTACATGTTGTCTTCCAATAATAATGAATATTATTAAAATCATGTAATAAAACTAATCAATCCACATTCTAAACATAAGTACCATTAATGCAAATATTTGTAAAATCAAATATGGGATGGGAACAAGAACATGCATATATTAAAGACATTTTAAGGCTACCTCTAAACCCTATTGATGGGATTTGTATGGACATATAAAATGACAAATCATATTAATGTAATTCCAATAATGTACAAATATGTAATCCTATTGATGCGAAATAATTTTCTAAATAACTTCATGCCCATCTAGAGGAAATTGACTCTTTGTTATCTATAGCTAGACAAAAACAAGATAAAAATTCTTATGTTTTCAAGTCAAAAGAAAAAATTTATTTCCTTGGAAATATTTATCAACCTATTATAATTTATACCACATGTTTATACTTCTAATGTTGATACTTTTATTACATCTAAACCTTTGGATTTATGGGCAACACAAGACTTTCAACAAATATTTATGCCTATGCCTAACTAAATGAATCATACATAACCTTTAATAGCTACACATGATACATCATATACCAATCCTTATATGCAATCCCTCAAGTACATTATTTTACCTTTTCATGCTAAGGTGTTACAATTAGAAAAATATATACCAAAATCTAGCCAATCAATGAATTCGCATCCCTTTCTTTATAATGTATTAGAACCTAAGATTGAATCATATTATTTACCTATGTGATTTTTAGATCCTAAACTTCCACTATATAAATTTAAAGGATATCTAGAACAACACATTATATATTTACATGTAGCTTGTTTAGAGTATGCTTTCAGTGACTAGTTGATAACCAAGTTTTTTCTATGAAGCCTAAAATATTATGACTTCTTTTGGTTTTATAATTAACCTATAAAATAATTAAATTGATTACAAAATATTTTATCAAACATTTTTCATCATCATTTATGATATTATTTCTAATGTGAAAATTTACAAACTTAAGTAATAAAGTAATCAACATATCAGTTATTATGTACTTAGTCATAAGACAATGCTTGACAAAATGACTAACACCTTAGTAGATAATGAATTACAAGTTATATTCAAAAAAATTAGACTTACAACTTTTATTGATAGAATCATTTTCAATAAATTCATATAATTTGAGTAACTTTGTCTTATAATAAGATAAAGATGATTCTAACTTATTTATTTGAATAAGCTCAAATAAGCACTTGCATCAATTTAAATTTATACATTGAAGTTTTAAAGTAGATAATCTTAAAAATCTAATCCAATAGATACTAAAGTTGATGAAAATATAATTTTTAATGTTATATATCAACCTTCAAACAAGATTGTTTTATTGAAATAACCAAGAAGGAAAATTTATTTATTATCACAACCACATCATAAATTGTTGCATAATTTACTTGAGTTAATTATTATTACTCTTCTTCCAACACTACAGGTTAATATGAGTAGACCTTAAATAAAATAATTTGATAAAAATGTATATTGTGATTACCATATATGTAATGGACATTCTACTAACCAATCTTTAAATATCAAATATCTTATTCAATATATTTTTGGTAACAATTTCATTGAGCTAGGCACTCCTAGAAAGGAAACTAAACATTGAAAAATTAAAATTATAAGTTAAGAATTATAAGTGAGCCACTTCCATATCATTAGAACAACAAATATAATTCCACTATTCATCATACCTATCATGCATACCTACATCCTTATTCATATTATCATCTATTATATGAAATTAATGTACAATTATGTAAACTACTAAACCATGCCCTTTGATCACTTATGATGATAGTGATATAGTGGATGATGACTCTAAATTTCATGCTTTATTTATAAGATCATACATTGATCAACAAACCATGATAGTGTACTAGTTGATAATAGATCAATTTAGAATGCATGTATAATGACATTACTCCATTCATTGGACTATACATAATACAACATACAAGAAACATCTATAAATGTCAAAACATTCAGTGGAAAACAAAAAAAAAACTACTCTAAGACATATAGTATTGTATGTTTAGATGGGTCATGCTACATTATCTATTTATTTTCTAGTCTACTACAAAATGGGGTTTTTAGCATGATATTGGGATGCCCTTGGTTATAGAATCTTCATGGTGTACCTTCTATGATACATAGATTCCTAAATTTATTTCAATATAATATTATGATTGTAGTTTTAGAAACTAGATATGAGTATCCTCTACAATATATGGTACCTCCTCCTCCCCATACACTACCATATTTCATTGATAAATGTCTTGAAGAATGTATTGAAGAACAAATTACATTTATAAATTTTTTATTAAAGGTAAATTGGGTTTTATAGGAACACTACCCGTACAAAAGAACCACATGCATGGTTAAAGACAAGATATAAAATTTATAGATACTATAGATAAAATAGAACACAAAGGAACAAAAACAATAGATATATAAAAGATAAATAGCATTCAAATAGTAATATAAAAGAGGCAAAAGGAACTTGAGAGAATTATCTATTGGTGTTATTCCAACCCTCTTAATCCTTAGTCCAATATTAATTCATGCTCTTGAACTTCATACCTAGGGTACTATCATGTTTAATGCCCTCATATTTTATGGAAATACCTTTGAGTTTCTTATTAGGTATGACCACTTATGTATCATCTTGCTTAGTATTGAAGACTACAGACATGCATTCCATGATTTTCACTGCATTATTAATGGTAACCCTAATGTAACTCACAAATATATTAGGATTATTCTTGGGATATTTATTCTCCTTTTCAATATTTTTAATTCCATCAGTGAGATACTCAATTTGGGTAGGCATATCTACCTCTTTTTATTTGGTTCAGTAAAGACCATCCATCTGATTGATTTTATTAATTTACTATTTTAAGTGAGCTTGATCCTTCATAAAAAAATGATTATAATCTTCATGGAAGTTAACCTCATCATCTAGATGGTCCAGTTTATTTTTATTCTTAACATAGTCTACTAAAGTATCATGATCCAGTTGGGGATGAAACTTGGGGGGTTACCCCCAATATCAATGGCAATAGTATTGATCTTGTCCTCACAAATTTTTTTGAAGCACAACCTCCCTCTAGTTAATGGAACTATCTTTGTTAAGATCCTCAAAGACCTCTAGAGAGTTCTTATTTTTCTTATAGAAATAGGGTTCTTTGGAGCTGACAATAGGAGTCATCCCTTCGAGTATAGGGTCATTGACTTGAGGAACCTCCCTACTATTATCTAGGCTAATGATAACATGTGGTTTCATGACAATAGAGTGCTTTCTTGGATTAGACTTAGAACTTCTTCTTAGAACCCCTTTCGAATTCAAAAGTACAAGAGTATTATTTAACTACTTCTTAGAAATCAAACCTTGAGGAGAAGGATTGAGGGCTTGAAAAAACTTATAAATAAGGAAAAATAATAGGTTGATGAAATGACTACTTTGTATTTCCCATTTTTACCTCCTTAACATAATTATCGAATGAATAGAGTATGTAAAACATAATACTAATGGGATGTTGTGACAGAGATAGTTCAAGAAAGGAAGATGATAGAAATGAATAACCTTGTAATGGCCATCAAGGGTCACATACCTCATTACTTGCTTAGCCTCATCATTATAAGGAATAGGGAAGTCCTATATTTTGAACCCCCTTGAAATTTAATGAGGTGATCATCCATAAAAATAAATTTATAATTATCCTTCTCAATGTCCTTGGTGAGCCTGATGTACCTAGTTTATTCTGTTCTAAGTATAGTCACCCTAGAGATAAGCTCCTATGTAATTTCCATCAAAATATTTTTGATATTGACCACCTTTTGAACCTAATTATTTAAAAATTGATGGGAGAGATGAGCATCATACCTATATTCAATAAAAAATTCATCATGTCTATAAATAAATCCTACCTTAGAGAATATAGAGCATACCTACACTTCTGATTTGGAATACATTTGTTAAGCGAGAGCATGACTAATATAGGGATCTGCTAGACCAAATTAGGGGATCACTTATCATAATACACCATGATAGCTAGTAATTACATATTATTCTAAATTTTTAATTGGTTGACCACAACTCCTTTATTAGTAAAGGAATATGCCAACATATTTCCTTCACAATACATGTGTTAAAATTTTATATTATGGAAGCTAATACTTAAGTGAAAAAATTACTCAATGATATGTAAAATAGACCATCTCACAAATTAATTCTTGTTAATGTAATTTATAACATTAAGATAATCCCCCTCAATGAATATATTTTTAAATCCTCGATCAATAACCCTACTTAAGTGAAAAAATTCCTCAATGACATGTAAAATGAACCACCTCATAAATTTATTCTTGTTGATGTAGTTTATAAAATTAAGAGAATCCCTCTCAATGAATATATTTTTAAATGCCAGATCAAGAACCACCTAAAACCTAAACATCCCATAAATTAGTTAAGGCTTCAATGAAATGATTGGTTTAAAAGCCCATAATTCATATGCAAAGATAAAGACTCTCTGATTACCCTGAATCACACTTCCTCATCCTGATAGGCCAAGATTCCATTTTGAAGCATTGTCAAAATTTAATTTTAACCATATAGGTGAATGATACAACCATCTAACATTTTCCTTAAGACAAGATTAGGCTCCTTAACAATGGTTTCCTCAAAATTAGAAAAGGGCTACTTCTTTCCCCATTTAATGCTCTTGAAGTTCTTAGATAAAAATAAAATAATATCATTTACCACTCTAAAAAGGGGGATTTTATTATCCCTATATATTATGTTGTTAAACACCTTCCATATCCCCCATAGAAGATGAGAGAAGATAAGGTTCCATAGAGCTTTGTATTCTTCATGGACAAAGGGATCAGATCATGCTTATCAAGTAACTAAAATTGAAAGAGGGTGGGTCCATATAATGAGGAATTTTTCACACATAATGCCCCAAATATTGAAGGTGGAAACACATTCAAATAATATGTGGAATACATATTCAAAATCATATTCATAGAGAATGCATCTATTCACCAAAGACCTTTTTTGCTAATATTGTCCATCATAAAAATCCTATTTTCAACACAAAGCCACAAAAAATGTTGATTTTTTAGATAAGATCTTTTTCCCAGGATTTGGTTAATGGATTGATAAATACATTAGGGGATAGAAGCTTGATATATCCATAATTTACATGATATTTACCATCTATCGATTCTTCCCAGATAAGCTCGTCCTCCCTCTAAAGATTAGTAATGTGATTATCCATGAGGATAAAATTAAGGTCTGAGATTATAGTGTCTATATCATTATCAACATTTTCAATGATCAAATATTTCTATCTATTTCTACCAATAATAACCTAGAATTAATCAACCACCATTTCACCAAATTCAAGAGAGATAGGAGTGCCTATTTGGTGCCAAGGTTTAAATACATCAATGGATGATTTATAATCCAAGGATATTTCTAGAAACTTATTTTTTTACCATTTTTGTCCATATTCATAGTAAATAATTTTGAAATTTACGAGCCTTTAGTGAATTTTCCTATAAAAATAATGTATTCAGAGGTCTATTATCTATATATTTAGCATAAAAAATGCTTTACTATTGATTTGGTACCTTCAGAAATGTCCAACATATTTTCATTCCTAACACCTTATTCATAGTGTAAAGGTTTCTAATGCCTAAACCTCCTTAAGATTTAGGAAGGCATACCTTTTCCTAAGACACCAAAGGGAATTTATTTTTAACCTCTTCCCCATCCATAATAATTGTTTTTGAATTCTGTCATCTTGGATATTTTTAGTAATTTTACAGAGATACATGAGATAGATAGGGAGGCTCTACAAAATACTCTTAATTATCAACATTTTTTATCCTAGGAAATAAGGGAACCTTTCCATCCTGAGAGCTTACATTAAAATATCTCGACTAGAGGGTTTCATAATTAAACATTAATTCTCCCTTTAAATATTGGCATGCACAATTAATATAAGGATGGTCCTTGATATGAAAGTTAAGAATGTGAGCAATTTTAATCTGACAAGGACCTTGAGTGTTAATAAAAAATAAGGATATCTTGGAGAGGTTTAACATCTACTTAGAAATTTTAGGATACATATTAAGATTTTTTTTCAATTCCCTATCCCCCCTAATTGATGCAATAGCTAGAGTGATCATATCATTAAAAAAATACTGATGAAGAACCATTTGAGTATTAAAATTTAGTTTAAAGCCTTTTAAAATTCCCTATGTAAGTACTACCAAAATATTTATACTAAGATACTCCATCATCATAATGAATAATAAAGGTGATAATGGGCCACCCTGTGTAATTCCATGATCACTCCCAAAAATAGCTTGAAATCCATTAATTATGATGGAAAACATGGTTGGGGAAACATAGTTGTTATCAATAGCTGAAGTGATTTTCAAAACCAAACTTTTATAACACCATATCAATGACTTCCTAATCAAATCTATCATATTCTTTGGTCATATCAAATTTAAAGATCATTCTTGCTTTCTTATTTTCTTCCATAAAGTGAACTACTTCATGAACAACCCTCATTCCATTCCTAAATTTGTCTCCCATAGATATACCCACCTTGATTGATAGAAATTAATTTGTCCATCAATGGTTGAATTCTCATTTCAAGAATATTTGTAAAGATATTATAGACATACCACCTTTTTTGATAGAAATGATTTTATCCATCAATGGTTGAATTCTCATTACAAAAATCTTCATAAATATCTTATAGATAAAATTGCATGTGCCTATAGGTTGAAATTATTTAAAATTTGAGGCCCCACTTTTCTTATGAATGAGAGAAATAAATGTATTATTTAGTTTTGTAATAAGCCTATCAAATGTGAAAAAATAATTCGTTGTAACATATACATCATGCTTGATAATATCCCAATAAATTTTGAAAAAAATCCATGAGAAAGTTGTTCGAACCTAGCACTTTGTCCTTATTCATTACAAACATTACAGACTCAATATCTTCATCAGTAACATATTCTAGTAAGATATCATTGTCACTTTTTGTGATAATAGTGAGAACATGTTGTAAAAAATCCCTAGCTAAGTCTCTATTAGGATCAAATTTGGTATCAAAGAGGTCTTTATAGAAACTAACAGCTTTCTCTTTTATGATGATAGGATTGGTATGTTGGCTACCATCATCATCAAATAATTTATATATCTTATTATGACTTCTATGCTTGAGAGTAACTAGATGAAAAAAAATAGTGTTAATATCTCCCTCCTTTAACTAAGTAACTCAATATATTTGTCTCCAAAAATATTCCTCTTAGTCTAGAATGGAACAATAGTTAGCCAACAGAGCCTATTCTTTATCAATATTTTGTGCATTTAGGCCTTGAAAGATAATGATATCTTCAATAAGATGCAGCTCTGATCTAATACCCTCTTTATGAATGAATATATTACCAAATACTTTATGATTCCAAACTTGGACTCCTCTCTTGAAAGTTTTCAACTTATGAACAAGTTTAAACATAGCTAATCCTAGAGCATCTAGATTCCACCATTCCTTTATTCTATCAATCATTTTTGAATGGGATAACCACACATGCTTGAATTTTAAGGGGGGCTTTTGAGTTTTGAATATGCCCATAACATTTATAACTAGAGGATTGTGTTCCTATCCTAAGAAGTGAAGATAAGAAAAAATATTGAGAGAAAACCAATTGAAGGAGATGAGAGCTCAATCCAGTCATGTTTGAATAATACTATTACCAAGCCTCTTATATGACTAGTTGAAAGGGGAACCTCTAAGCTTGACATAAAATATTTCATTAACAAAAATTAACTCATCTTAGTCCTCCATGCTGCATGAGAATAATTATGTGCCCTATTTTTCTCTACCACACTAATAGGGGTGTTAAAATCTCCTATAAGCATCCACTTGAAGTTTGTATAGGTTATTCTAAATGAAACAATGTCATTCCAAATTCTTCTATGAGCAAAAATAGAATTAGAAGCATAGATATTCAAAAGAATCCAAGAAACATCTTGATTCTGATTAGTGAACAAAATAGTTAAATGGTGATTGTTTTCCACAAGAATTTTACCATGCACCTATTTATCATTCCAAAAAGTTATGATGCCTCCAAATGATCCCACTAAGGAAACACTAGTGACCATTGCTTCCTTTCAAAGATATTTTCAGTTTCATTCAACACATTAATCACCATTTTAGTTTATTGTATAGCTATAATGATAGGCATAATATTTATTATAAGATCTCTAAAAACCCTATGTTTATTAATGTGATTAAACCCCCTGATATTACATGATAGATTCTTCATTGATCTTTCTTATTCTGTTACCTAATGGATTATCTTACTAGCTTAATCTATAGAGTGGTTTGATATCCCTCCTATATCTCATTTTTTGTTTGATTCTTTTTGGTTTATGCATTGGTACATCACCCTTTCCTATTTATAGATATACTATCTACCTATTTTTTAGACACCTTAGGAGGAAAATACTTTTCCATTTTTATATGTTTCAACTTAAAGCTTGGGGAATTCAAGGCTGAAAATATTCTTTGAGAGACATTTTCCTTATCCCAACCATCTTCCAATCCTATTGGTTCTTGAACTATAGAATAAATATTTGTTTCTAAGGGACTCATAGGGGACTTGAAATTGAGATCAAACTCTTACATTTTATCCAAACATTGAAAAGTATTCTGATTAATCAATGAAGCATAAACTTGAAGAGGGATATTAATATTTTGAAAATATAATACCTCATGATCTAGATCATTATTGGAAAATTATATTTTAAGTCCTCCTTGAAGGTTCCCACTATAAATTCAAGCCTCTATCAATTTTATTTATTTATCTCCTCTACGGGATTTTCCATTTTTTTCTTAATTATTTTTATATTGGCCCTTGTATGGTCCCCTTCTATGATTATAATATTCACTAAATTTGAAGATACTCAAATCTATTGAAGTTATATTTTCTTGGCATTAGATAATGTAATAGGAAAATAAATGTTTGATGGATCTTATATGATATATACATGATCCTTTTCTTCATTGATCTAAATATCTGATGAGATTCCATCAGTACTTTTGTGTTGTGGATTTAAGATAGGCTTCCTCACCTAGGTATGTTGATCCTTTTTGAAGATAAAAGAATTTATTTTTTCATAAAAAGATAATTCCTTGTCATGGGGCCTAATTTATTTCATCCTTCACATTTAAGGGCATAATTTTCATATTATATTTTTTGGATTCTTTCTCCAATAAAAGAACTTAGAATGATAAAGAGTGGAAGTTATTTATCCATACATGCATTTACATAGAATCTAGCATGAACTATGTGGGTTTTGGTTGTAGTGGCTGAATCAAATGCAATGAGATATCTAAAATATTTAGCTATACTGGTGAATAACTATTCTTCCTAATATTCCATAGGTAACCTAGGAAGACAAACCCAAA
Source organism: Torreya grandis (assembly GCA_037957365.1). Lineage (NCBI taxonomy): Eukaryota > Viridiplantae > Streptophyta > Pinopsida > Cupressales > Taxaceae > Torreya > Torreya grandis. The sequence goes on along the minus strand of JARHVA010001003.1, from coordinate 1,086,279 downwards.
TAAGCATCATATTTATGTTTACCGATTCTAAGTCAAACCCTGACTTCCATTTTACCAAGAAGAGTCCTCATTTCCCCATAAACTAAGGGCCACCCAACAAAATGTTGGAAAATTCCTCTTTATTATTGTATTTGATAATAAAAAAATTATTTTCTTAGGGCTGATATTTCTAGTGATCCCTTTGGTGTCTAGAGATTTTTAGCCCATTGTATGAACTGATCAATGTTGGACATGCTCCATGGTACATTCCCACTAAATAATGCAATCACCTTAATGATGCCTTGTCTTTAAGAGAATCAGATACACTAATATTTAAGCCTATATAATATTTTGTGATTGTCAACTATTGAATTACACATAACACTTTGTATTCTCTTATTTTCCCTTTAAGCTTGTCTACCTATAATAATCTTCATTTGGGGCTTGAAAACAAATCTTGCCTAGTAGGCATCTACTCTTATGGGGTAATAGACTTACCCATGGCCTGAGATTCCCTTCCAAGTTGGTATGGTTTACTAAACTTTGTCATCATATGATGATAATTAAAACCCTTCCCATTTGGGGACAAATCAAACTCTATAGAGGCCGAACTCATGATGCATAGAAATGAACTACCTACACCATCATCTCCATTACATATCGCTCACTTAGTGGAGTTTAAAATTTTCATCTCCATATCCATCATCATCTCCATTCAAACCCTAAATTAAAAAATGAATTTCAATCAATCAGATTATAATTATTTCACCTATGTAAAAAAAATTATTCAATCATTGCATTTAAAAATCTAAAAGTATCAAATACAACCAATGAAAAATAAAGAATATCAGATAATGGTGTGAGTTTCACAAAAATAATATCAAATGTAATATATTCTAAACTGGTAATATATACAAATCAACATGTTACATAATGAGCACAACAATTGGCACAATATTCAACTACTATCTAGTATATTTTAAACCATTATACATCTTCTAGAGCTACTCCTCCCACATGAAATTACATGAGTCATTGTCTAGATAGTTTAATTAGATCACCTGGTGTATTTTCTAATTCCAAATCATGCACATCTAACACTTTTCATCAAGGAAAGATGATCCTTCCCTTGATTAAATTATAAATCCATTTAATGACTCTCATCTTGATGGGATCATTGATTAACACTTAAGGATTTCAAAATAAATAAATAACATTAAAAAAATTAAAAAAAAATAATTTACATAGATTTTTGATTTATTTGGCATGCTTTTATTGTACTTTTTCTAAATATGATATATTTAATTAGTATACTAATCCAGTGGCTCTTTTTGACATTTTTAGTCACTTGGCACTTATTTTTCACTTTCTAGATTTGAACAGTCCAACACAGTGGATTTTTATGGCATATTTTTCCAATTAGCATGATTTTTTCACACTTTAAATAGTTCAAAAGAACATTTTTCCACCAAATAAAATAATTACTAGAATAGTCATGATCGACTACAATTTATGTCTTGAGCTAGTCATTCATGACTTGTATAAATTTTCACATTTGATTAAAAAATTGAGCAAAAATATAACCTCAATGCATCCAAATTTTTGATATTACATGCAGTCCCAATTTACATAACAATACCTATTCATGATTTTTTTTATTTTTTTACCCCATATTGCTTGTACATGTGATTGCATACTCTGACAAGTGAATGTTTTGATGATATGATGATGTACAATCATTCCTATTAATATACATTTTATATTCCACATGGTTTTTAGATATATTCACATGGCCATGGCATCATTTTCAATGTATATTCTACATAAACACATGTTTTGAATTGTTCATATCCCTCCCCTTTCTTTTAATTTTTAACATAAGTTTGATACTAGTCTCTTTTCTTCTAGTTCTAAAATTCAAATAAGTACAAAAAAATCAAATATTTAAAAAAAAATAAAAACATTCAAAATATTCAAAAAAATCTAAAATCGAGACACGAGCATGATTAGACATATATTTTACATCATTTCTATATTTTATTTATCTCATGATTTGTAAATAACATATTATTTTTATATCACACATCTATTTCACTATTATCTATGAGTGTTAAGCAGGGCATACAAACTACAAATGGACTAAAATGTTAAGCTTACTTCTACCCATAATCCATTCCATTTTAATGAAATGTTTTCCAAAGGATCCATATTTATGGGTATTACTAATCTATAACTCCTATACCATTGAGTTATATATTCTATAAAAATGTCTTCCTGATGTCTCTATCTTACATTTTTGTACTTGAATATGTTATTTAGTAGGATATGATCACATTACATATACATGGTATAAACTATAGTTCTAGTTATATGTTTTTTGACCCTCCCTTTTTTGTATAACATTTGAACATGTCCATTTATTGTGTTCATTCACGTTTTATTTTGTGTGGAACTTGAATGTGTCTCTTATTTGTGACATTATAATGTATTTTATGTATGTACCTTGGAATTTTATCTGTAATATTTACTTATGAAACATTTGAAAATATTGAGTATATGCTTGCCTTGTTATCATTATATAGAATTGATCTTGTTTTATTTTTGCATCTGTTGAGCTTTTTAATTTTTATGAGTGCCATGATCCATTTCTTTGACTAACTATTACATAAAATTCTCATTTTACAATCTACTATTATGATATTCATTAACACATTAATATAGATTTGATACTTGATTTCATTCATCATATGTTACATACATGCTTTGAATGTCACATATCTTAATATGATGACACATTGTTTCATATATGCTAAAAAAATTAATAATAATATCCCGATATGCATGATATAATTAACTTTTATTTTAAGGTAAGTGAATTTAATGATACACTCCTCATGTCAAATGGGGGGCATTTCAGTGGGATTTTTCATACATGAGATAATCCTATATTAGCAAAAATCATTTTTTAGTATAGAATACAATTGAAAAGAATATAAAAACATTCAAAATTCAATTATTGGTACATATTATGGGTGTATACACCATGCATATGCGCTCATAATATAGAAACATGTTACAAATATATATTATTATTTTGTGCATGATACATATTCATACACAATCTTCAATCAAAAATTACAAAATTTTCATCTATATATAATTAAAAATATTGCATTTATCTCAATCAAGGCATGATATAGATTCATGCACATGATGCTATTTTTTAAATTTTAATGTGGCATTATACATATTCATTCCATAATTTTAATACTATTTTCAATCTAAGGCCATTTTACGATCATGGATTTACTCCATTCTTTTTGGATCATGCATATAATAACTAAGGAACAAAGTGATAGTTAAATCTATAATCCATCTATAGTGGTTGATTCAGTTGAAATGCAAGATTTCGTACCATCCAATATTTTTGTGTATGAGTTTATTATGTATTCCAACCCATTTATATCTTCGGGTTATAAATATCAACAATGCAAATTAAGGTTTATACATCCATCAATGGTTTATATTTTCTGTACATGTTCAATTAAAATTGGGACATGATTACCATCAATTCTCCATGGCTCAACTATATAACCAATCTATCCAAGTGCCACTCAATAGAAGGAACCAATTTTCCACACATCATCAAATAAGACATAATTATATCATGTGATAAATATGTAATAATTTACTATAATGTCAAGGTGTGGAGAGTATGTCATCATAAAATGGCATTTGTCATTGAAGTATGCATGTAACATAATGAATGTGATACACAAAAGTGTTTCTATAGATATAATTATTATTCAAGCATGTATTATACTAACATTTTATGAAGTGGACTAATAATTAAAAGTGCATGATATCTATCATAAAACAACTAATCAAGATCATAAATTATAATAATCGTAACACACAATATGGAACACTATCAAACAATAAGTGCAAGGGCTACATAGAATGGACATGAATATGTAACTATAATAAAATCTGATAACCACACTCAAAGGACATTAAGAAAGTTAAAAAATAGTGACATGTTTAGCTCTAACACAAAACATAAGTCCAAGGGAGACAATAAATAGACATGTTCAAATGTTGTAAACTAAAATATTAACATAAGGTAAAAGAGTCATAACTAATGGACATGTTCAAATTTTACACATAGTAAACATAATCCCAGATATATGTTTAAGGATATTATACACAACGGAAAAGATTCACAAAAAATAAATAATAAATGTCTTTCCTATTATGAAAAATTTAAATAGCATTGAATAATCATAGAACAAGTGAAAACTAATATGGTCTATCCATATGTATTACTATCATATTATATAAAACTAGCATATTTATGTTACAAATTATTAAATATAAGCCATTAGAAATACACTTGTAATATATTTATCTCAATATTATATTTGAGGTCATAAATAAATATATGTTATTGTAATGTAACTTATATATTTAGATTCCCTCAGCATAGGCAAGACCACTATGTATAATGGTATATACCATCTAATAATGCATGTTAGGGTAATTTGTAGTGGTTATTATTTGTTAATTAATAAATTTTTAGATTTTACAAATTGGAATTTGGCTATTTTATGGGGTGGTGAATATTGTGGATTCGCCTAAATTATTTGGGTGTAAGCTAGTTTTATAGCTCAACTCACCTATTGTTTAAAATAAATTTCATATATATAAATATAGTTCACCACACCATTGAAATTAAATATTATATTATTCACCATTAAATGTAAACATATATCCACCCATATATTTATAATGTCAACTTTTAGTAGTAGGAAAGGGATGGAGGAAGTGTCTATAGTTTTTATGTATAGTCACATGGTTGTCTAGCTTCTACACCCTATTATGATTCTTTTGTACATTTTCCTTCTAACTTAAACACCATCTGTTAATGTTTGTTAGAATTTTGAAACACATACTCAGAGAATCACCAAAAAAACTGAAGTTAATTTTTATATGGGCCACTAAAATTTACCCTGATGCATGTAAGATATACATCTCTTATATCACACTATATACCTTGTGAAATTTATGTGTGTAAGAAAATAATATGTTATCTACCAAATATGCTATAAAAAAATATATGTCAATAAACAAAGCAACATTTATCATGTTTGGTGCTTAAATTTTTATTTTTTAAAAATCTTGTGAATGTTTTTGTATTTTCACAATATTTTATTTTTGGAAATTAATAAAAAAAAAGTGTTGTTTTGGATTTTTGACATTATTACATGGGATAATGGAAAGGTTTTACAAAAATATGAATGGTAATTTTATAAACAATTTTAAACATGTGTAAAGTCATAGTTTGTAATAGATGTGATAACATGGCAATGTGGAGAGAGTGAAATAAAGAAATATGTCACCAACTTATATGTGTATTACAAAGAATTAGCTCAATATCATATGTGGAGAAGATAATATGCATGTCATTAGTGGGAAAGAATCAAATTTACGCACATAGTATGTAGATGTGAAATTATGAAATCATATACATTGATATGGAATATAAAGTATGTGTAGATATTCAATGAGCAAGGAGCATGCCATAAAGTATTTGTATTTGGAGTTATTTCTAGAACCATGTCCTAGATGTTTAGATTAGGATATATAATCATAATGTAAGGGTCAAATAAATAAAAAAATAGAGGTTAGAATAAATTTATATGTAAGTGAATATGAATACATGTGTGTTAAAATATAATAAAATAAAAGATAAATAATTTAAACAAGCATTAATATAATATATACAATGAAATATATTGACTGTTAATTGATAACTTGGTTCATATGACATTCCCATGGGCTTCTTACATAACATATGTAATCACCTTATAAATTCAATCCCAAACCACCAATGTGATGGAATGCCACTATATATGTCATGTGTTATTAGGAGTGTCTTGCCAATCTTATGTTTAATTGTATTTAGGATCATAATCATCTTTTTGGTCATGTAATTGTAGATTACTACTACAATGTGTGTGTGTGTGTGTGTGTGTGTGTGTGTGTGTGTGTGTGTGTGTGTGTGTGTGTGTGTGTGTGTGTGTGTGTGTGTGTGTGTGTGTGTGTGTGTGTAATTCCAAATACACCTTATTGTTATATTGAATTTTTTGATGTCTTTTTATTTTATAAATATTTCATATCATGTGTATTTTTATGATTGTATTATATTCCTTTGTTGGAATAATAGTTGAATAATAATTTTATTTTAGAGATTAGCTTGGAAGAGCACATGGGAGTGTGATTTTCCCATTGACCAGAAATTGTTCTACAAAGATTATTGGCTAAGAGGGTGGTTATTTTTTCTAATCTAGAGGATGAGATGATTTGGATGACAAAAAAATTAGGTTCATATTATGTTCATATTCAGCCAAGGAAGAACATATGAATGTCACCTACAAGATGAATTCATATTGGCCTATGATTTTATGTTGGAATGATGCTATCTTACCCAAATCTAGAGTATTTTCTTGGCTTTCCCTCCATAAAAAAATCTTAATAGGGGATAGGATCAAGAGATTGAGTCTTGGTCCAAACTTTAAGAGTATTCTTTGTGGAGAGGAGCTAGAAAATTTGGATCATATTTTACTTCACTACCCTTTTAGTAGAAATATTGGCTTTGGTTTCTAATTAAAATCAACTGGACTATTCCTTTGTGGGATATGCTAGTGTCCATGTTCAAGAGTTGGTTGAGGTTGTTTACAGATTCTAGGTTTGCCTATATTTGGGAGGTGGGACCTTCATTAATTGTTTGGCATTTATGGAAAGAAATAAATTTCATAGATTTTAGAAAGGAATGCCTATCATGAATTATTGTTTGTAATATATTAGAAGAGGCCATTTTAGAGGTGGTCATTTCCAAAATTAACAGTTTTGGTTCAAATTATTTAGTTTGGATAAATGGGATGATGATATGATGAAGAATTAGCAAATTTTGAAGCCAATTGGGATTAGGGGATTAGGCATGACAAGTGGGAAAGGTTCATTGAGAGATTAAGTTAAATGGATTCCTCTTACCTATTGATTGAATATTTTTTCGATCAGCGTACTGATAAACAAAATAGGTCTGATCAGCCAAAGTATGAAGATTGGTCATCCAAATGTGTAGGTTTACCACATCAAAAGGGGACTAATCTCTCCTCTCATCAAGGGGAGGTTCCATATATATATATATATATATATATATATATATATATATATATATATATATATATATATATATATATATAGAAAATAATACTCAAGGGTATGACAAACCATCCATCTCTCTTTATTTAGAGATGATGCATGTAAATCAAAGGAAAAATCTCAAGGGAAATGACAGAAAGCACTCCTCTTCTTTCAGAAGTACTATTTAGCAAACCACAAGAATACTCCTGATAGTAAATGCAAAATGTAACCAGGGGCGTAGTAACTAGAAAATTGAGATGTAGCACAAAGTCTCCACCTGAATTGCCCAAGAGTGAGATATGAAGTACAATGAGAGCACAAAGTCATCCCATTGTCCTTTGCATAGAAATGAAAAGAAAACACACTATAGGCAATTATGGGGGCACAAAGTCTCTCCACAGTTGACTTCAGGAGACCTTCTTGACTACTTTCACTAATTCTGCTTGTTGAATTAAAGGAACAAAAAATATATTAAGGAAAAATACATAAGAATAGTTTCCTCAACAACAAAGATATCACAGTACAAAGTCTAAAAAGTTACTTGCTTTCTTATTCCAATAACAAAATATGATCAACAATCTGAGCTCAAAGTCTCAGTAATGCTTTCCAATTTGGGCAAAGTTTTGTTTTTGATTGTCAGAGAGAGATTCCTTTTACACTAACAAGAGAGTCCCTTATATAGCCTCTTCAAGATGGACTTGGGAATAGTAACACATCATGTTGCATTGAGCTTTGTTAAGAAGGCAAGCTAAAATTTAGGGGCATCTACTCATTTGCTTTTATCAATGCTGAGAAACAAGTCATGCTGTTGAAATTTTACATCTTTCAACGTCCACCTGGCAATCTAATCCTTCTTCACCATTCCTCCTTTTCTGGTTAATTGAATCAGGTCTTGAATTCAATTTGATGCTCTGTTCCTTAGTTGTTTTCTACTAGTATTGGCCTTAAAGCCTTTAAATGCATTTGGGTCCATGCTTTACAAGGATCAACAACTATTTTATTGTTGTAGCTTTGACATTTGCAAGCACATCACTTTCCTCAGCAATTCCTTTAGCTTGGTCGTTTGAGCTTTCCCAGAAGGAACCTGCCCTTCGAGCCTTGAGAAATGATCTACTTTGAGTCAGGAAGAGCCCCTCGCAAGGGTATCTGTCCTTTAGGTGGTGTTTGTGTGGCCTTCAAGATAAGTTCTTTGGCTCTTCTTTAAGGCTTTTCAAAATCAATAGCTATTTTACAAAACTTAAAATTGACGTCTGCACACCCGTCACTATGCTTGAATTTCCAATGTCTAGTTCACCGTTCTTGACTTTGACATCTTCAGGTGCATCACCCCTTGGCCTTTCTTTGTCTTTCTTGTTTTTCATCCTTATGAAGGGAAAGTGATCCTTCAGCTTCGGGGAAGTATCCTTCAAGTTGGTAGTTGAGAGTCCCTTGCAAGGGCATCTGCCCTTCGGGGTCCTTTGGTGGCCTTTTCTTTGGAGTCCTTCAAAAAATTTCCCATGGACATTTCTCACAGACAAAAAGTTAGTGGATATTTTATTATGGACAAAAAGTCCATGAGAATTTCCCATGGACACAAAGTCTTCGAGAATTATTGCTTTATCTTTGGCTTTGAGAAACTCCTTCAGGCTTTCCTCCCACAGTCTTTTTGAATTCCTTTAGACTTTTTGTCTGAAGGAATTCCTTCAGACAAAAATTCTAAAGGAATTATGCCTTAGTCTTTTTCCCAAAGGAAATCCCTTTATCTTTCAACTACCTTAAAATTTTTTTTGAAAGAACTTACCCTTTTGGCTTCCTTGAAAATGATCCTTCTAAAGGGTGCTTTTGTCAACCAAGTGCCCTCCGCAAGGGCACTTGTCCTTCGAGAGGCTCTTTTGAACTTTTGCATTGAACCGCTCCTTTGAACCAACCATTGAACCAAGATTTAAACCACACTTTGAACCAAGCTTTGAATCATTTGATGAACTGACTGAGTAAACTGAAGCATTGAACCACTCTATTAAACCAACCATTGAACCAACTTTGGTTCAATGGTTCATTCTCTTTGATTTTGCAAAGTCATTTTGATCCTTGTTGAACCAAATGCATTGAACCTATTAAACCTTGAACCTATTGAACCTTTGAACCAAAGTGGTTCAATGGTTCAACAGTTCAATGATTCAAGCCTTGGAAACTTTTTCTTTTGATTGAATCTACTTGTGGAAGCATTTGAACTTGAATTTAGAAGCCTTTGAACCTGAAAGCAGTTGAATTCTTGCTGATAAAATCTTTTGGTTAAACCTGGTCATTGAACCAACTTTGAGATCGCCTAACTGTTGAAAGCTTGCTTCTTTCCTACAGAGTCTGTAGAAATTAATTTGTGAAGCCCATCGAACTTGGTCTGCAGAGTCCATAGATTCAAGCCTATAGAATTTGTAGATTTAATCCTATAGAGTCCATAGATTTAAGCCTATAGATTCTATAGATTTAAGCCTATAGAGTCCGTAGATTTTTGAGAAGCTTGAAAAATGAGGAATTTGAATGCCCAGGACAAATTTCAAAAAGGGAAGAGACAATTTTGGTCTGTAGGACCAAAATAGTTCAAATGTTGTCCTAAAAATGAGTGATATTTTTGGGGGACAACACTACCTAACATTTTTCTAAGCTTAATTTTGATTGCACATGTAGAGGAAATCTAGGTTTATCAAGGATTGGATGTGTAATCAAAAATGGTGAATGGTCTCTATTAGTAGCAAAGTTGACTAAGATTTTGAAGGGAACCAATAATGAAGTGGAAGTTTGGGCATTGGTGCACAGGCTCCATTTGGTAGATAACTTCAATATCAAATATTTATGGATCAAGAGTGATTCCCAAATCATATAAACGCTTTAAAAATTAAAGGGTCTATCAATTTGAAATTAAACTATATTCTTCAATAGGACCTAATTATACTTAGTGCTTTTGATAATTATATTATCTCCCATTGCTACCATGAGGGAAACAAAGTAGTAGATGGTCTGGAAAACCATTCCATTGATCAAGAAAATGACATGGAAAATTTTCAACCAAGGCAAGTGAGCCTTCCTAGTCAGCTATCAAAATGGCTAAATTTTGAGATAGAAGGCATTAAATCAAAAAGAGATGAATTCTCACTTGCATCCTTTAGAGGGTATGGTTGATGTTACTTCCCACGATTCTTTGTATAGGTTGGCTACAGGATTTTAGTAAATAAAAAGGGGCCCTTTAATACTATAGGATCCAAATCAAAGGATGAAACTTGGATTGGTAGTTAGTAAAGTACCAATCAGTTTGTGTAGAGTAGTCACCCTCAATTTATTTCATGGGTGTGGAACAGTGCAACATATTTTTTTCTCATGTCAACAGTTGTAAAGCCATCTTCTGAGGGAGTGGGTATTTCTTATTTGGAAGGATAGTAGGCTTTAATGAAGGTTCATGTTTATGGGGATTTCATAGAAAAGTGACATCAAGTGGATGTCTTCAGCCCTCTCGACCTTATCAAGGATGGATTTGGTTGAGATATTCTTAGAGTTATGATGAGATGGATGCCATCAGGGATGCAAGAGAAGGTCTCTGATTGTGGTAGCTTGGGGGGATATTTAATAGTATTCTAGGCCATGAAACTTTGATTTAATAGCAGATCAGTAGTTAGATGGAATTCATGATTTAAATATTATGATATGTTGATAGGTAACACCCTGATTGGTGGTTTTTAATGTCTAAATCCTTAGGGACTCTCCAATTACCTCTTTTCCAAGTGATACTCTTGGGAGTAGGGGTGGTTGACAGAGCTAAAAATGGAGTAGATGAGGCTTCTAGATGATGGTAAGGTGGTAGGATTTATTCTATGGTAGTGGTGTCCTCATGCTCAGAGTGGTTTGTGTACAGAGGATGGTTGATTGTTTAATGTTGGTTACTCTTCTATTGTGTTTTAGTTGGTTTTTGCCATATCTAGCTAGTTTGGGGCCATTTTGCATGTAATATTTTGATGGACTTCATGTTCTTTAGAACCTTTTATTATATGTATTGCCTGTTAAAATAATGCTATGGGTGGCCTTACACCTTTTTTGAAATAATAATAATAATAATAATAATAATAATAATAATAATAATAATAATAATAATAATAATAATAATAATAATAATAATAATAATAATAATAATAATAATAATAATAATAATTTTATTTTACTTACTCCTACTCGATAGACTCACATGTTCTTGATATTATGACCAATGTAGATTCATGTTTGAGTGTTGTATAAGCATAATACTTACCCAATATTTTTTCCATTGATCTCTTCTATGCTTTTGACAATTTAACATTGCATTTTTCTAATGTAAGGTCAATATGAAATGTAATTTAACATATATTTAGGCTAAATTTTGTATGCCATATCATCGGATCCAATGCAATAATTAGGCTTAATAATATCATGTCAATGTTTTTTTGTAATAACCATGATATTAAAAAAGTGTCATGATAAAAATACTAGCCTCATGAAAAGATGAAATTTTGACCTATATACATTCTTACCATCAATGGTGAGACTTAGAATCAAAGGCTCTAGAAATGATGAATTGTTTTTTACTACCTCACTTGGAACCACATTAGCCTTATTTGGTGTATCTTACTCATAATTTTTATTTGAAAGGACTCATATTTTGAAGATGGTATATTGTTTGATTTTTTTTTTCAAATTATCTTTTTATGCTTGGTCTTGTAATGATTATACTTTTTCTATTTGTTCCTTCTCTATTTTCTCTTTATGTATCCTTTATTACATCATTTTCTATTTTTTGTATTTTTTTGTTTCGCTAATTTTATTTAAAATAGCTCCATTTGTTGTTTAAAAAACATATCCTATGTATATTTTATCTCTTATACCTATTATTGTTTAAATTTATCGTATTCCTAAAGAGATGTGACATTAACTGTAACATTTTGAAGCTTCTGAGTATTTACAATATTGTACTCAAGAAATGTGATCCTTAGACATAAATATATATATTATTTGTTTTCCTAGTGTTGTGAATTAATATTACAACATGTATTGACACTATGATTATGTTGATTATTTTTAAATTTAGTTTTTTTCATTTATCCTTGCAATTTTGTGTCTGCATAATAATTTATGATTTATTTATTTTTACCAAATCCTCTAGATATGTTCTAACTCTCATAGATGTGAGTAGAGTATAAGATAATTATTCTTCAAGAACAACATGATTAAATTTGATATTACACAAATTTTAATATATTATATCATGCATATCATCATCATCACTAACATGCAAATTTATAACTATGTAGTTACTATTTTATAAATTTTCCAAAAGCGAGAGATTGAGTATTATCATCTCTTATTGTGTATTAATTTGTAATTCTTTCTTTATACAATCATGAATGCTTGTTATTTTTTATTTATCAAGTTTTGCACTTGACTCATCGAAATCATATATATGAATATGATCATGTTTAATTCATTATCCTTGTGGAATAATAGAATGATATTTGTATTGTTATTGAGTCATGTTTAGTATCTTAAAGGTGTATCATCTGTTGGAAGAGAATACTCATATCCATAATTTATAAAATTGATACATAAATGGACGGTAATAAGTTACAAAATCCATGACATCATTATAATATCTCCCCAAAAGTAAATTCTAGTTAGGTTGATTAGGCATAACTTAAAAAAAAATAGAAAATATTTTGGGACCAACTAGTAAATCCAATATGATAGCACATCAAAGATGATTATCAAATCCCTTGATTTTTTATACTAATTTTTTTAATTTTATTCATGTTTATACCTAATTATTATAATATAGTATATCTAAAAATATGTACTCCTGAACCATTATCAACTACTAACATATTCTTGATTAACTTTCCATGTATCAGAGATTAAATGAATATGTAATATATTGATCCATGATATGTTTGGGAGGTAATTATCTATTATTTAAGAACTAGTTGATATTACTGATTTTATTCATCATATAAGAGAGTGATGTTGGTTGTGTATCATTAGGAAGAGTTGTAACATGTAAAACATCATATGAGATATCATAGTAAACTATTTATATTTTTAATTAATCCAAAATATAAATTTTAAAATAAGGTACTATATAGTTTATAAATTATATCATAAACCTTATATTTATTTTATTTCCTTTTGGAGGTGGTGGGGACTATGGAGGAACATGTTGAGTACCATCATTCAGATGTGGTGAGTGAGGTATTTATCCTCATATAGTGTTAACTACATAGACATTAGAATCTAATATCAGCCTTTGTAAAATAATATAAATAATATGATGATTAATATAAACCTGTGGTTTAGGATAAGGAGGATTAAAGTTAGTATTGCATGCCCTTTAGTGCCAGCTAATGATGAATAATAACTCTGATTAGATATTGTAAAAAATATGTATTAAAGAATGATTGAGATTGTTCATTATTTATTTTATATTTATTTTATTTTTTTATTTGATTAATCTATATAAAAAATGATTAAAATATTATAATTTAAGATAACATGTAATACTAAATATTAAAAATTGTAAGAAAACAAGAATTAATGGTAAAAGTAGCCAGGGATGTTATTTTTTTGTATGGTCTCAGATATACTGATCCCAATCATAAACTATTGAACACATTATGAAGGATTACACCATTTTCATGGTATCACTATCTTGACTATAGGGTACATTGAGAGTAACTTCCCAAGCTAACCTCATTCCAGTGCACTATAAGAAAAAATGTTAAAAATCTTCTTATGGTTAAAAAATAAAGTCATTCACCTTTCTAATATATCTTGAGGTATATGGAAACTATTATATGTATATAATGTCATATAATTACTTGAGTAATGGAACAATACTCATCACACCATAGCTCAAGTAAAATAAAAGACCGCTTTTCCCACAACAACTCAATTAAAAATGAAGACCACTTTTTCCAAAATAACTCCTATGATTTTTAAACTACTAGAACATTGGTTCTAGGAAAACAAGAGAAAACTAAAATTGAAAATTAAAAGTAAAACCAAATCATAAAACCAAGGTCTTGAAATCAATAATTTAGGTTCACTAGTATGTTTTACCTTATTCATGATAAAACACAATAAATCATATTATAGATGTAATTACATGTTTAAAACTAAAGATGATCAAAATGTTAAATATGTATAATAATCAATAATTTTGATTTTCAAAAAATGATAAATAAAAAAATCTACTCTCTTAGGAAAACACTAGAATTAAAATAATTTATCTCAAACCAGGATTGTGATTGACTATAATGACTATTTGATAGTGAAAATCAGTGAAAAAAATGACTATATAAGTTCATAAACATGAACATCACAATTTTTTTCCTATAAATATGTCCAATAAAATTAGACTATAATTTATGTCATTCCCATATGTTGACCATAGACTTTTCCTATTTGACACTAATAACTGATTGATAAAAAAGAAAAAAATAAACGTAATTCTTGAAATAATAGACTATAGGTTGATACAATGAATATTTTTGGACATGACTATTATAAGTGGATAGTAGTAAATTTTGCTCAATTATATTGAATATTTACTTTCCATGGTTCACTATGACAAAAACGAATGTTTGTGCCTTTAATTCATGTCTTTTAAATAATTTAAGTTACTGTAACCTGTTTTACGTCACATAGAAATCATATTTTTATTCTCTCCTTTTTAAAACCTGAGGGTACTTTGATAGATTTAAAAGTTAAAACAAAATTAATGGGTTTAAATAAATTATATGGAATAAATCATCCCCTTAAATATTGACCACTGCCTATGTACCCAATACTCTAAGCATGGGAATCAAGCTTCTCTCACCTAGAGTAAATTTTTAATTTTTCTCCTTTGAATATATGTATGCAAATATGAAATGGATTTTATACCTAAAAATTATTTAGCTATTGACTTGCTTTAGAATTCTCTTAACTTGGATTGTGGTTGCTCCTTATGGATGATATTAAATTTAGAGAGAATAAGGAAATGTCTCTCAATGTGCATAAGTATAAAACCTCGAACCAAGTGAATTCCAAGTGGGACAAATTAAATACTCTTTATATGTATTTTTAGGTAAATATTTTTATGGTTTCCTTTAACATACATTATGAAATGTGTTAGAAGACCCAATTTTTTTTTAAAAAAAAAAATAGAAACTAGTCATTATTTAGTGCAAGGACTGATCAACCTAAGTGGATAAGAGTAAAAATTGATCCTATCCATTTAGCATAAAATTTTCTATAAGGTAAGGAAAACATATCCCAAACTGAAGATGGTATTAAGGTGATTTCAAATATATTGATCATTTTACAATGAGATTTTTGTTTAATAGTAATGGAAAAAAGGGTCAAAGTCATATATGGATAAAGTCACTTATAGGAATGGTGAATGAGAGTCACGTATTTGGGCATAAGTCATGTGGTTTACAATGTGTCAAAAATTAGCATTTTCAAGTACCTATGACAAAATTTGTGTCTAAAGGTATATCACGAATGTGAACATTGTAAATTTACCCCATAACACCCAAATGCCTAACTACAATGTGTGTGATATGGCCTTATTGTTTATTCAATTAAACATTCATATCCCTCTTATTGCATTTCTACAAATCATAAGCATGGCCAGAAGGTGTTTAATTTAATTTGTATCAAAAATATTTATATTTAATCCACCTATAATATAGAAGTTAAAGAATATGAATAGGAAGAAGAAATGTCTAAGATATAATTGGGGACATCATTGATGGAAATCTAGATTGATGTGGAACCTTGTTACACCACTTTTATTTCTAATTGGTAGTTGTTGGATAATTGTATGTTTTATTTTAGGGCCTCATGCAACATCACCCCTTTGATTGTGATGAAATAACATAGTGTGATAATTTTAAAAATGTATGGAATGTTTTATGCCATTGACTTGCATAATGTTTTAGTGATAGGATGTGTCTGAGGCTTTGTAGTTCAACTTGAGATTTTTCCTAGGAATTCTTTATCATAGATGTTGTGGTTGTGTGATGGCCTCCAATGTGGGTAATTTTATTGTCATGAAAATGGGTTGTTTTAATTGGATTTAGTGTTCAAATAACTTGTCATATACTATGATTCTATTAGATGGTGAACATGTAAAGCCTTATAAATAATAAATAATGATACATTTAATTGAATATCCATAAAGATATCTAAATGAAGTATTTTATAATGTTTTAGATTTGAAATTTTGTTTGTAATATTCATTTTATTGGTAATCAAGCTGATCCTTGCTATTATCCATTAATAAATGAGTCAAACTCTTATCATATGTAGAACATGTTTTTTGATGGAACTTATTAAGGTGTAGGAGAATGCATGGTATTATGTTCTCCACAAGTTTATTATTTTAATATTATATATAAGCTATATTTTGAATTGATGAACAAAGTGGTTAAATATTATGCATTATAGTTGGTCTCACTTTGGCTTTGAAATTTGAATCAAATATCTTTGTGTGATAGGTGATTTAGAATTGGCAGTCCATTAAGGAAAATATATACAACATAACATGAGAGACTCAATAAATATATCAATGTTGTATGGGATTAGTTATAGTTATTCAATTCATTTCATATCAACCAGATTGAAATGTCATTAAATTCCATTTCTCATTAGCTATGTTTATGAATCTCTCTATCAAAATAATGTGCAATGTCATTCTACATGTATGATATGCAAGTCTTTACAATACCATCAGTGAAATAAAATATAAATCATTTTATTGCATTTTAATATTATAGTCAGATGATCAAGCTCATGATTTTAAAGATGAGTTTGAATATTAAGTAATTGATTTGGAAAATTACATGGAAACACATGAAGGAAATGAATTTCTCTTAGACCAGTAAGTAAGTAAATTCCCGATAAAATATCAATGGTATTAGTGACACTTGAAATATATTTTGAAAATTCTAATAGAATTAAGCAACATACTATCCTAGCCTTACAAGATGTTGTAGATGTGAATTTGTGAACAACAATTTCATCCAATCCTTATTTTTTGGAAAATTCTTAATCAAAAATTAATTGAAGTTGTTCATAAAATTGTTAAGGAATTAAAAATAGTTCATTTCATGTTCATGTGATAAACTAAAATAATATAAATAATATGTATTGTACATTTCAATCCATTTTTAACATAATATGTTACCTTTTACAAAAGAACAAAGTCCCATAAATGCCAATTTGGTAACAAAAATTAACAAAGATAACTAAAAAAATTAAAAGAGGGTTAGATCATTCGACATATTATATATTATGAATCAGTTGGAAACCTTATTCCCATTAAAATTAATAATGGTGATGTTAGGTTATGTTTGGATTATATGAATTTAAACAAAATGTCTCTAAAAGATAATTATACTTTGCCTAACATGGATCACCTATTTTAAAAGGTGACTATATTTTAATTTATGTCAATGTTGGATGGGTTTTATAGATAAAATAATTTTTTTAGGAAGGCCAGCAAATGTCACTCATCTCATATATTTTTATCATATAAACCCATTCTACTTTGGCCATTTTTTATCCTTACTCATGCATTTACCCATTTTTCCATCCGTGTTGCATATGTTTATTATTGTGAGATAAGTTAATGATTAGATGAAATAATATATTTTAATGCTTTATCTGTGTACTAAATAATATGTATGTCTAAGGCACACACAATAATATTAATATAAGTAAATAGTTATTTTATAATGGCATAGATCCACTGATTGTACAACACCCACAACCATTCTAGTAAATAAATTTGTAGCCATTATTTCGATGGATATTGAAGACACAAACCACCCACAATAAATAGGATGCACCTAAATCCATTGTCTATGAATTAATCACAACCACTATTATATATCACCTACAAGATATACCCAAAAATCACTCACAACATCTACCTAAAAAAACCACTGACAACATCTTTCCAAAAATCACCCACAATAACTAACTGTGTAAACATATTTATAAACTATGAAATTTGGTGCACAACTATTGTTAGAAAAATCTCATGATATGGGGACCTAATTTGGTTCCATAGTTCTATGGATGAACAACTTTAATATTTATTCTCCATTCTAGTTATATTATTATTTAAAAAAATACTTAACATGTAAATTATTTTTTATCATTCCAATGTCTTTGAATATTTTTGGATATTAACAATATATTCCCTTGTAGCCACTAGACCTTAAGAATATTTTAAATAAGTTAATGCATCCCCTATATAATGATTAAAAGTACAAGTTGAAGGCTAGTCATGTGTGGATTTAGTAGCGTAACAATAAGTGGGAGTATAATTATAGTTCAGAGTAATTTATTTATTATAATAATTGTTATGTAACAAAAAGCATTGTATAATAATGTAATTTTTACTAAGTAACTCTCATCAAGTAAATGAGGGAAGTCAAGCTCCAGTCTAAACAAGGTTGGGCCCACTCATACCAATCTAGTAGAATGATTTCTTGTTTGTTATTATTAATTATATCTAAGTATTTATTTAATATTGAGTATGTTGTATGTGTGATTCATGTGTATAATCAATCTTATTTTCAGTAAATTTAATTCATTTAGTGTGAGAATCTTCTAAAATAGTTATGAGTCCCTTTTCAAGCAAGTGTGATTTCAATTAATATCATTTCCCTTTGAATTTATTTCAATTGTATGATAATTAGGTCCCCAACCTTTAATGGAGACCAATGAAACACATAAAATGTAGGCATCTTACCAAGGTATATACATACCTTGGGTTTAAATTTAATGAATATAATTATCAAAAAAGAAAATGGTTTCCCCTCTCAAGTACATTTTTTTATATTATACACAATTATTGGATAATGTCAAGTTTAATTAGGGAGTTGAATTTACTATTCAGGAGGAATGTAGACACATAAATTTGGTCATAGGTAATTGACAATGGTAATTATTTACACATCCTAAAGCGCATGATTTTCTCCCAAATACATGTCTCTCATTTCCATTCCTTTAAGATTTTTTATTCATATGTCATTTCAACCCCTTTTCCCTCACTATTGCACATATATTTCAGTTTCATATGTTCAAGCCACATTAAATCACCGTAAAACCATCTCAATTTTAGGATAAGTGTCCCTAACCCTTTCAGACAAGTTTGTGCTAAGTGGATAGGAGTGCTATACACTCTTATCCACTTAGGCTAATCACATCTTGTGAAAATAATGGCTATTTTTTTTAATTAAAAAAATTATTTTGTGTCTTGCCTCATGTTTCATAAGGCTAACTAAAATAAATAATTAAAATAATTTCTTATAAATACATATCAATATGCATTCATTTGACTCACTTGAAAATCACTTAGTTTAAGCTTTATACTTTTACACATTAAATAAATATTCCTTATTATCTTCAAATTCAATATAGTCATAAGGAGAAGCCATAAGCAATGTAACAACCATCTAAAGTGATTAAAGAGTTATCATTGTCTTATATCAAACTCATTTTATAGCTACATACATATTGTTAAAGGAGTAAAATAGAGAAATCAATTTAGGTGGAAAGGCCAAGTGATATTGATTTCCCTACATGGAGTATTTTAAATGAAGGTAGTGGTCAATCATTAAGTGGGTAATTGAATTTAGCTCAACCCTTTACACTCCCTTCTATTTTATTAGGTTTTAAAGCTATAAATTTTCCCTTAGAGTTTCAATGAAAAGAGAAGAAAACTAATATTTATGTTTGGAATAACATAGGTTGTGACATCTCAAATTATTTAGCAGACATAAGCACAAAAAACATAACATTAATATTGAAACCACATTCAACTAGGATATGTTTGTGATCAATAAACTCAAGTGCATTGACATAATATCCACTTAAAACTATAATTTCCAATAATATATTTTCTTCTACCTTTAATTTGTCATTATATAATTTTACTCTTGCATGATTTTTTCTATCAGTTAATTATAATAGTAAACTAAGACAAGTTTATAGTCAATAGATAAAAATAAATTGATTTGAATCCCATTTATAACATACCTATGCATAAGTAGTTTTTGATCAATTTATTATTACTAAACACATCTAGTCATCTATTTTAATGATTTTCACTATCATACAACCATAAAACACAACTAAAATCTCAGTTTGAGCTCATCTATTTTATTTCTAGTGATTTCATAAAATTAAAGTTTTTTATGTTTAACATTTTTTAAAAATCAAAATTATTGATTATTTTACATTTTCAACATTCTAGTATTATCGATTTTTACACTTATAATCACATTAATACAATATTATTTATTTATTTTTAATGAAAAATAGGATAAAACAACACAAGTCTAAATCTTGAGATAGGGATTATCTTATATCAGATGTCTAAAATGATTTTATTTTATTTAGGGCATTAGGAGTTTTCTCTATTATTTTCCTCTTATTTTAAACTATATTTTTATAATTAAAAGGATTATTAACAGCACTGCTGAGGAATGACATTTTAAGTTTCGGATTTTGTAGAAATTTTCATTGCATAACCAAATATGGTGGAGTGACATTGTTTGGAACAACAATAACATGCTCTCTTCTGACATTTTAATTTTTTAATATAAAAACATAATTTGAAGCCTATATTTTCTTTTCTCTTTTTCTTTTTTTTTAAATTTTTGACCACATTATAATAAATTTCCATTTGGAACTTTTACATTTATGCAAAACTTGAATATATTCATCAGATGGCCTCTTTCTATGATATTTATTGATCATGTTGATCCCATAAATATAAAAAATAATGAGATATAATTTTATAAGTATTTTGTATGTTACCTGATTTTAAATTGAAATTGAATATGTGAAAAGAAACATCATTCTTTAAGTCACTTTTGGCATCATTCTGAACATAGGCTACAACTCCGGGAACAACCCAAAAAACACAAGAAGATTGTGGTATGAAACATTATTAACACCATTTTAACTCACCCATTTAATCAATTTAATTGACATTTATAGTGATTGGATAAGGCATTTTTATTTTAGACTCCTTGTGATTGGGATATTTTTCATGATGAAATGACCTCTTTCCTTTTAAATCTTAAAATTTATTGTAATTACAAATTGTATAAAACACAATGAAATAATATTTCCACAATGTATACAAATTATGATTGACAAAGATATACAAAAAAATACCAAAAATTATTAAAATTATACATTAACTACATAACCATTGAAAGTACATCATATTTAAAAAAGTAAATTGAATTACAAAATTAAAATAATACTTTATAAAAATAGTTTTTATTTTTAGATTTCAAATTAAAACCACTAAATATCTATTAAAAAATATTATTAAAAACACTAATTTATTTATAATGTGACCTCAGATATTTATTCACTAAAAATAAATACAAAATGAAGCAAGAAATATATATGATGACCTAACCTTTTCACTTTTGGCTCTACTAAACTAAAGGGAGATATCCTATAATAGTATGACCTAACCTTTTCACTTTTGGTTGTACTAAACTAAAGGGAGATATCCTATAATAATATGGAATGTATATATTATACACAATAAAATCCTAGGAAAAAATACTCAGATGGTATAGATGGGCATTATGATTATCTTACCCAATCTATTGTCACTAGCATGTATAATCATAGGAGGGACTCAAAATATAGATACAAATTATAATAAATATGAGTGAACAATGTCATTTGTGGATTGTATGCTCAATATTAATAATATAATATGTATATAAATAATTTTATTATTTCATATAAATGAGAATACATGATAACTGAGAATTTTTAAAATATGTAAAGTGAAAAGATTTTAAATGAAATATTATTTAAATTAAATATAAAATAAAGTTTATCAATCAATTGTATTACTATCTTCTATCTGTTGGGTCATAAATGTTTATTAAAATTTAAATAAACATGTTGGTCAGAACTTAAAGAAATACACAATTTACATAACTATGTGCATTCTTTTATAATTTAAATTAGTAATAATATTACTTAAAAATATATATTATTATTTATCAAATTAATATATTATAAATAATTAAGAACAAATAAATAACAAAATTAATTAACATAAGTAATAATATTAAACATTAAACAATTGAAATTGTACATCAATCTTTAAATATATCTTAATAAATTAACTTTATGCTGAGACACTCAGACTTATCCTTACCTAAAATTGGGGTCTCCAGAAGATCATGAAAACTGCCACTGTGAAAAAATGAGTACAATGTTAATTGAATTTTGGCTCCCTATTGATACATCCATGCAAAACACACAATTTTGATCACCTCGTGACATTAATATCTTGCATACATTTATTATGTTAGATTTCAGCATCGAAATTTGAAAGTAGTTAAGTTGACTACGAACTCAAATTGGGATCAAACATTTCTTTCCCTGTTTCATGTTGTATGTTTTGTTCTATTGCAGTCCATGTGATTCAATTTTCACCTTGGTATTTATTCTATCATATACCAATCAAAGAGGTCACTTTTGAGTTATCCTCTGGATTTGTGATCCATTTGTTTCCTTTTATAATCTTGCAATCTCTGAAATCATCATTTTCTATGTGTAATATATGCAAATATCCATATGTGACCTCCTCCTCATCTCTTCGATACTAAAATTATATTTTTTATTTGTGACTGATTGACTATCAAGCCATCCATAAAATTTAGCATGATATTCATGGGCTCATGTTGTCTTTACATTTCCATGTAGTGTTCAAAAAGTTGCGCAATGCCATGACCAATGATTTTGAGACACGCGGTATATTCCAGTTGGATTAGGGTCACGGGGTGATGGTATTTCAGATATCAAATGTAAAACCAGGATGACATACTTCAATTATGGATACATAAACTGATAGATATGTGCCTGCATTATTAAATAATGGCGTCGCCTATTGTTTTTTCCATCTACATTGCATAATCACGCAGTCTTGGGGTAACAAGATCATTATGAATAATTTGGACCATTTTTTTCTATGTTAATCTCACTATACCATCCCATGTGTCTTCCATCTTTTGTCTCCTTGAAAACATACTGGAAGCAAACACTTATCCTTTTATTGAATAATAACATGAGATCATTTTTTATATAAAACATTAATGATTAAAAGAAATTGATAAAAACCTGAGGCACGTGTGCCAATTATTTAATGGTTATGGTGAATGGAGGAGGGGAGGTTCATAGGAAAAAGAAATTGGTGGAGAGAATGCATGGATCTTTTATTAGTGTCTGTTGGTACTATTGTTTCGACTTGTCATGTTTAATTTCC
Source organism: Torreya grandis (assembly GCA_037957365.1). Taxonomy (NCBI): domain Eukaryota; kingdom Viridiplantae; phylum Streptophyta; class Pinopsida; order Cupressales; family Taxaceae; genus Torreya; species Torreya grandis. The sequence goes on along the minus strand of JARHVA010001003.1, from coordinate 1,062,737 downwards.
ACGGACCGTTATTGACTAAAAATTAGAACGCTCAGGGGACAAGAAAATGAAACTGTTTCCTAATGTTTGCAGAATGTTTGGAATAATTTATTGTCTTCCCAGTTACAATTAACATGTAATTAGTTGTCTAACATCATTTTTTATCTTCCAATAAAGAAGATTTAATTCAATTTGCTCGTAATGTTTGGCGCATGGCCAAACATTTGTTTATGTGAAAAAACAAGGCCACCTTAGTTGCAGTTGGGCTTTTTAATGTCTGCGTGGGATTTCTAGCAAAGGCCAGCTTTGCCCTTTTAGGCAGCAGCAGGGCAACCTACCTACAGGCCTGAGAAATCACCAAACAAGTGTCGTTTATTGATTTTCCTTATAAATAAGTTGAAGAGCGCTAATTTAAGAACAAATAGACAGAGGATTTTCACTGAATGCCATAAATCATTTTTGGGCCTCACTACAAGCAAAGCTTACTTGAGGTACGTAGTGTGATGGCCTAAATTTCTTGTTTGCTTCAGATTTCTTTCCACACTTAGCTTTTTTTTTCCCTAATAATTTATAATATGTAGCATTTTTTGGCTTTCGGAATTATATGCACTTAGAATGAAAATACACATTGGCCTTTATTTTAGACTAAATCATCAGAAATATATTTATTTTTTTCAATTTTGGGCATCATGCCATTTGGGGTTGTTCCCCTGAATTTGGCAAATGTTGGTTCATCCTCTAGCAGGGGAAGCTTTTCTGGTTCAAAGAAAATTACATCACTAGGTGCTCCAAATCCCACGACAACATTCCCTTTTAACACATGCCTGACCGTCAAGGGCACCGAAGATATTTTAAACAAACAATTTGCTTTTGAACTCTTCACAATCAAGGAGACCACGTATTTTATTGCAGATAGCGATAAAGAGAAAGAGGAGTGGATCAATTTGATTGGCCGGTCGATTGTCCAGCATTCTATGTCAGTTATGGAGTCTGAGGTTGTCGATTATGATACCTAGCACGCTAAAAAGTAATACCCATTTACAAAAAATAATTGTTGTAAATTGGGGTTTCAGGAGGTGGCTAATCTTCCCAAACAATATAATTTTTGGTGTTTGTATTGTATTGTTTGGGAAGATGTTTTATTGAATTTGTATGTTTTTTAAAATCATGAATTTGTAGTGGATATATGGAATCCCTTTGGCCTTTGAACTGAATTCCAAAATGCCTTTTTGAATTAATTTGTTTTTTATAGTTAAATTCTAATAGTTTTGCTTTTACTTTTTGCAGGGCTGGTATCTCCTTTTGGTATTGGGTGAACTCCCCAGGTCACCATGATTGCCCAACCTCTAGCAATTGGTGCGTCCTCCCTGTCAAAGTATTATTACTCCTGAGTTCTAATAAGTGGGTGTCGCAATGAGCATGGGTTAGTGTTCAAGCCTTAAGCCATGAATGCTTGTAAAAGTTGGAACATGCAATGAATTACTATGCTTTTATTATTCCTATGTTTGAGATTGTTTCCATCCTTCTTGCAAACTGTCCTATGATAGACTAAGGGCCTGTAATACATCCTCCTTGCTCTAAGTCTATGGTTTCTTGATAGAGAATAGATGCCTTGTCTGTAGACACACTATATAGATTTGTCATATTGATCTTACAACAGTTATTATAAAACCACTTCATGGCACTTGTTTTTATTTATTAATCTAAAATGTGAAAAGTGCCCAATGAATGATTAATAAGACACATGTATATGCATTAATTTGTGTTTTAGTTTTATATATTAGGCTATATTTATGTTTTAGTTTTATATATTAAGCCATACTTATGTTTTATATATTAAGCCATACTTATGTTTTAGTTTTATATATCATACGCTTAGGTTAATTAAAGTGTCATAGTAATATAAATAGAACATGGAGACTTTAAGAATAATGAAGATGTAAAGGTAGGTTTAAATATTTAAATGAGGGTCTTAAGATTTTTTGTAAATTAAAATTTGATGTTATCAATTATTGAATTTTTAGAAGTGTAATATATGAATTATAAGTTTGAATATGTTAAAGTGATTTACAATTTGATATCTATAAACTATCTTTCTTTAAAGAATTAATATTTGATATTTATATAATATCAATATTTTAATTATCTCTTCATATTATAACTAATTTATACTAATCATCCTAATATTATTAGAAGATTCTAACAAATCATTCTCAATTTTGATAGTGATAAGTAAATTTACAAAAATTTAAATATATACATTTAATATACCGTAGATTATCATTATCTAATTTCCTCCTAATTTGAGACCTACAACTCAAAATAAGATACAACTAATAAAATTCTTGCAATAGCATCTTTGGTGAAACAATAATAAAAATGGAAGTTACATGTTATATTTTTCATACTTGTTTGGATGTCTACATTATAAACATTTGATTCAAATTATTTAACAACAAACATCTTTTTTAAATAAAAATTTCAACATGGCAAATATTTCTTCTTACTTTGATGTCAATGAAAATAATTTAATATCTAAATTTTTAGCACTCCAATTCAACACACTATGATACCTTATATTTGATGCCCACCCACAAAATCTATCAATTGTGATCCTATTCAATGGTGCCCACCCACAAAATCCACCAATTTTGAGCCTATTCAAACTTTAAAATTGTAATAATTGAGAGAAAAACATACAAAGCAAAACCTTTAAAATTATCATCCAACCTAGTATTGTGCATGATGCAAGGCCTAAGGTCAGCTTATTCAATATTTTAGAGCACCTAATTGAAACATCTCGAGTTATTAACATAAAAATATCAAACCCTTATAGTAAATATTTGCAGCCATACTCACCTTCCTAGCCTAGGTGATTTTATGAGTTTTGTGATATTAATATATACTTTGTGGTAGATTCAAAGTCTATCAACAAGAAATGAATACATATAAATAAAATAAATTTAATCACAATCACTTTTCATTATTTGAACAAACAATCTCTGAATATATATCGTGTACTTCCAAAGAAAAGGAGGAGTATTATTGTTTCTGAGTATATAAAAGCACATTAAATAAATTTAATAGTTGTTGGGAAAATCTCTCCTAAATTTTTTTTTTTTTTTTTTAAAATCTTAATTTGATGGGATAAAAGTTTTCCTTCCCTAAAACAAATAACTTGTTAATTTGATAGTATAAATGGAAAACCTCTCCAAGTTAATTATAAGAATAACTTTTCCATATAATTATTTATAATAAGTGGATAAATATCGTATTAATTCTATTTTTCCTTATTTTTTACATTAAAGTTATTCACAATTTTCTCATTTCAAGAATCTTGAAGAGTGGAACAAATCATGATTTCTTTATTTTTTTAAAAATCAAATCAAAAATATATAAATTTTTTGATGAAATATGTAATAACATTATAAAAAATTTGTGAGTTATTATATATTTTATCATTTGCATCATGTTATCAATGTTATATTATTCTCTTTTAACATTTCAATTTTGTTTAATTTTATTTGTTAATTTTATTCAGTGATTGTATTGTTTTCCCTTTTATTAATTGTTGGTAAAGTAATAATTTAATTTGTATTTAATATAATAATAAATATTTTAAAAAAAATTATATAATTTATTATATGTCATATTATAATATTTTATTTTCTATAAAATCAAATATTGAAAAGAAATTTTTTTTAAACCAATTAAATGCATTAACATATTCTAGAATAAAAATTCTTCACGTAGATCATTCTTAATTTTTCACGGGAAAGAATTAAATTAAACAAAACAAATAACTTCATGCAAACTTAAGTTTGTTATATAGTTAAATTAATATTTTAACTAAATATGTATGTGATGAAAATGGATATAAATCAACACGTTCTTTAAAGTTAAAAAGAAATCTTCTCAAATCATTTTGTTATTATATGTTTTATTATTTTGGTGAGAATTTAGAATTTACTTGTCTTGTTAAGCATTGCAGTGTAATATTTTGACAAGGATTTACAGTTTAATTTTTAATATTAAATTGTGATGTTTGATAAAGCATTTATAATTTAAATTGTAAATGTAAGTTTTCAATAAAAGAATAATTTTATAAATGTAAATCTTCATCAAAACATTAAATTGTGGTGTTTACAATTTATTATAACTTATCTTAAAAGAAAGTATTTTTTAATTGAATATTTGTGAGTTTTAATCTCATAAATTTTCATTAAAAAATTAAACAGAATGTTTGATAAAACTCTTACAACTTATTGATTTAAAGTTTTTTTTTTTTTTTTTATTAAAATAAAATTAAGATAAAAAAAATATTAAAATACAAAAATAATATTAAAATAACATAGATATTTGTAACTCTTACAACTTATTGATTTAAAGTGGAAAAATATATATATAAGTTACAAATATCTATGTTAACTAAACATAATATAAGTTACAAATATCTATGTTATTTTAATATTATTTTTGTATTTTAATTTATATATATATCCATTTGGGGATTGAGTTTTTGGATGCTTATCATTGGTCATATATTTCTTTGCGTGGGTGTAGAATTCGTCAATCAGGAGATTACTTAATTTGAAGGATCACGTTAATTCTAAGGATTTAAAGAACATATCATATACTAAATTATTATGTAATTTGCACAATGTTTCTGATTAATTATTTAATTGTCTAAGATGGTTCCGGCGAGATTAAGAGGAGCCCTTAACACTGGCTTGCAATTTGTTCAACACGGTTGGCATTCTGTCTGCTAATTTGATAAATTTAGAACGGATAAAATCAACGATGGGTGGCGGTGGCATTGGCGGCAGTTCCAGCAGGCATAATGATGATTGAAGCGTTTCGGCTTCCAGTCACACCAAAATATCTTATAAAAAGAGGTCCCCTGGAAAAGGCCAGAGCAATGTGACAAAGAATTCCCCTTCACTTTATCTTCCCAGAAGAATAGTGTATATCTCCCTCCCTTCTATTGATTAAAAATGTGCAGAAACGATTCGCATTCAGAAAAATCTTCACTGTTTCTTTCATAGACAGCTGCATGGAATACATTTTCTGATTGCACCTGTTGCAATTTTCAATACCTTTATCAGTTCTTCCTACGGATAACTCGCTAGAAATATTGGCAGATATCCACTCAACAATCTCTCTTCCTAAATTCGTTTTCTATTTTATATATTGCATGGGTTTTATTTTTATTTTTATTTATTTATTTCTATATATATTTTATTTTTTTAATTAATCTTATCTACGATTAGTTAAAAAGGAATTTCTTCCAGCATCAGCTAAAAGTGAACTTCCAGCATCATAACTTTTCAGCATCTCTGAATACCATTTTAGGAATGTATTGAACATGTTTTTATGGTATATTAGTTCAACATCACATTAATTAATATGAGACTGGGATTGAGCAACTGGTTTCATTTAACTATTTAAGATATACAATTTAAAATGTTTTCATCTATTCTGTTCATAAGTAATTATTTTTAATCAAATGAAAACTTATGCATAAATAAATAAAATGTATGGTTAAAAGAATAAATAAATTATTTTATTATAATTATTATATTATTTTATAAAATAATATTAATTAAGTAAAAGTTATAATATTATTTAAATAAATAGAAGTATTAAGTAATTAAAATTTAGACTCACCGCATGAAAACCTACTAAAAGATTTATTTTATTTAGTTATTATTTATTTTTAAATTTGAGTATGTCATATTTATTTGGGTTTGTCTTCTGTACCTCCTTTAAGTTTGGTTGACTTCTGCTTCAAGATGATAGGCAATATTCTAGGGGAGGATCTTTTAGCTGACCCAAACACCCTTCGTTTTCGCACACCACTTTTTTCAAAATACTAGTTAATATAAACATTTTTAAGAATCTCCCTGCAAAAATGGACTTGAAGATTATGGATCAGTTGTGGACCCTAACCGTTGACTATGAAAGGTTATCTTTTTGTTATCATTTCTGTTTTAAGACAGGGCATTTATCCTCTGAATGCCAAAATGTAGTGACAAAGAAGGATACATCGTGGTGGAAGGACTTCCGTCCCAACCACCTCACCATGGAAGGAGGTGATTTGGTTAGTTCTGGATTTGAATCTCCTTCGGAGGATCTCAAACCCCTTGATCCAAATGAAACACTTCCAGCTGAGGAGACTCCCTCTATGGAAGCAAGCTCCCCGCTCAACAAAATCTCTATGGGAAATAGTTTAGATTCAAGCCAAATTGAAATCGTAATTCCCTTCTCCCATGATTCAAACCCCGAAGCTAAGGCAAGCTGGACTCTAGTTAACAGAAAGAAGAAAGGAAGTTGCAACAAAGGCCCTGCCCCTCACAAAGGGCAAGCAGTGAGAGTTTGTAATGCTGAAGACATGCAGAAGTTGGATGGAAAGCAGAAAATTAGTGGGTTTTTCGCTGATTCCTGGTTTTATGCCTAAAACAAATCATAGTTTTGCGGAAATTTACTGTCTAACAAGTTAATTGGTTGTTTTTTTTACAAAGATTCTGATGTGTTTATCTTATCGTCTGTTTTGTTAACCGTTAATATAGACATCTCTTTTAGAATTTATTGTTATATATTTCTCTTCTTTGTACAACGTTCAGGAACCTTTCAAAATCCACTTTAATCTTGTCAAATAAGAAATTCATTTTCAAATTTTTATCATTAAATCCTGTTTTTCAAAAAAAAATCTGACATCCTTCCTTTTTTTTTTAATGTATCTTTTAAAATCATAAGATCATTAATACTTAAAGAAGAATAAGAGGAATAAAAGAAGATATTATAATAATAAACTTGTTGCTTCCATACCTAAACCCATATCTTAGTTACTTTCAAACTGCTACCTGTGATGCCTGTGTGGGACACACAAACAACGTTAGAAATTTTGGATGTCTATCCGTGCAAATCACTGAGCAAATCCTTTGAAATGCAGTGCGATTTGATTAAGAAGAATCAACACAGTGACCAGAACACTAAACGAAACGAAAATCACAATCCCAACAGCAGTGCTTGGTCTGGCGTTAAGAATCAAGCTCTGCAACCATACCAGGAATAGACATACATCTGAATGGTAGGTGGGATACCATTTTTTCTCCCACTCCATCCAATGCTGCGGAGGAATATAATTTATGTTCTCCATTTTCAGCTGATGCATCCGTTTTCTCAAAACTAGCATATCCTCGTCTGTAATGCTTGGGCGTTCTGCAAAACCATTTGAGCTTAAGGATACAAAATACTTCAATTAAGAGTTATAACAACAGAAAATTGTATAAATAGATAAATACTCGTACCTGATTCATCAGACCTGGCAGCCTTAACAGCCAGCCTTCTGTCGTCCTTGTTGATGCGAATACGTGCACAAAACGACCTTTGTAATTTGGTTTCATAAGGCATCGGCCGACAGCAATATTTTCCAACTGTGAAATCCATGGCTGCAAATCTTGAAACTGATTTAAGCAAAATTCGATTTATGGAATGCCTTGCGTTGCTTGGAACACTGATTGATTTTCGCGACAGAACAAAGGGGCCCTATACAACATATGACGTTGGTGAAGGTACGTACTGGTATTAATGACCATTAACAACTTACAAATATTTGTCTTTTGCATTAAATATAAATAAAGCAAATTTGGTTCTATCCCTTTCTATGGCAGAGGCGTGCACGGCTATGGGACCGCCTAAGCACGGCGTGCGTTCCATCGTTCGCTCAGCGAACATGTAGCTTTCAATCTTTCGGCGATACATAAAATTCCCTACCCAATTCCGGAGTCTCTTTCGACTAAGATTAAAAGGGAAGAGCAATTTATTGACAAACGATTGCAGGGGGAGGAAAAATGTAAATGTTGATAGGAAAATAATAATAATGTTGTTTTATAAAAGGATGGAGAAAAAAAATACAAACAAAAAGTTTGATATAAAAGATTTTAAAATTATTTTTTTCCTTTGTTTGTTTAAAAAAAGGTAATGAATAAAATAAACAAAAACAATGTATATGAAATCCCTACGATCAATTAAGAGAGAGCTTTTATATGGAATGTAATATTTATTTCGTTTTTTCTCCTAATATTGATATATGTACCATCTTACATTCTTGCATATAGATCAAAAGAGAAAGGAGGTAAAATTTGAAGGATTGCACTTTTTATAATACAGTAAAAGTTAGGCCTTGTCGTTTAATATTGTCAATATCAATTATTTTTTAATTTAAATTTTTTTCTTATGATTTATGTATTGTCAAAGCCCAAACCATTTTGAAAGGAAGTTATTTAAGGTTACTTTGAGTTATGGGAAGAATCACCACATTATGACGATTTTTGAGATCTCATGTTTGGCCTATGTATTTTTTCATATTCATAACCATAAACTTTGGCAATTCATGACATATCGTGAGTTAAATAACTATGGCATGAATTTCGCTAAGAGCACCATTAAACAAGCCAGGCTCAACCCACAAATTGGATGTATGTATAAGTTGTCTCACCATCTAGATCTTAAAAATTCCTTGTCCTAATAAGTTATGCATTATTTTATACAATTGATATATTTAATAATTTCATTTTTTTCTTGTTGTGTTGAAGCAAAAAAATATGTTTCATATAAGTGAGTTGATAAATAAAATGAGATTTTTTCTTCAAAAGATAAATAACTATCAATTAAAGACATTAATAAATTCCACTGTTCAAATTTTGGTTCAACATTTCATACATTTAATAATAGATTTCAGAAATTTGCCTAGCATGGATCAAATCCTTTTTTACGAAAAAATGTGTGTAATATAATAATAATGTTTAACATTTGCCAAAAATATTTAACCATATGATGTTCCAGCATAGACTGTTATATCATGTATCGGAGGGAACTACCCCAAATCTCTAGAAAGAATACTAGATCTTGCACCAAATGGATCATTTTATATTGTGGAAAGGATTCTTGATTTTTTTTTAATAAATATGTGTCCATATCTTTGGCCCTATGAAATTAACTTCATCGATCAACATGTATTAGACATATTTTAAAGTTTTCCCTAACACTGCAAATGGTTTCCCTTCCCATGGTTTCATTTATTTTATCAATAGGATAAGGCATGAATGGAGAGCCAAAGTAATAATATTAAATGTTGCAACACCTTTTTGTTAAATAAATGAGAATGAATAATTATTGTGAGTTGGTTTCAAATTCAATACAGATTTTATTTTCTTGATATGGTATGATTTTCTTATACTAGCAGTATCTTGAATAATCATCTTCAATGAAAGCATTATGGCATGTTGATTACAATGATTCATAATAATATCAAGAAAAGTTTTTTATTTTTCACATAATGTAGCTAAAGGGAATGTATTGGAATAATGTTATTCATAAATTTGGTAGCTTGATCAATTTATTTTGATTAATGGAGTTGTTGTTTCCTTCAATGGATCCAAAAAATTAATATCATTCTAGTTTTGATGTATATCAAAGTAATATTAATCAAGCATAATGAACTCATTAAGGTGAATATCATTATCAGGAATATATTTATGATAATTTTTATCATGTATAATGTTATTCAAAATTGTGATTAAGAATGCCATCATCTAAAAGTAATTCATTTTTTAAAAACTATATAATGAATATGCCATGGGTAGTAGGAATTCTACATGCTTCTATAATTTTTAACTACATTTTCAATAGAAAAACCAATGTCTACAATAATGTTCTGATTTTCTTCTTTTAAATAAATTCACTCCAAAATAATAATGCATTGACAATATAATATTTTGAGGGAATTTAAAAGAACCTAAGCAAGGCACTTTTTATTGACTTTGAAAAATAATTCCTTTTTCTAAGCATGTTAAGAAATGTTTTTCACTTATTGGTTCTCGATAGCTTCGTTGTTGGACTAAATGTTGACATCAAATGGTTTTATTGTTGATTGGTTTCTAACAGGGCATGTTTGAAGGATTACTAGTTTTTTCCTAAAGATTCAATGTTTTGATCCAAGTATACCACTTACATGGGTATTTTTTAGATTCGTTAATAAATATTTATCTCTTATGTACAAGACTTTGGGGCCTTTCAAAAGAGTTCATTTTTACATTACTAAAAACAATGTTAATTTTTTGCACTTATTATGCTTTTTAGCAAGATTCAAAAGTGCTTCATACTCAAGAAATGGATTTACTGAAAATATGTCTATTAAATAAATACACCAATAAATCATTTGATTTCTGTTAAATCTATCATGTGGATTGTAAGCTAATATATTTATGTTAAAATAGGATTTTATATTTCCAACTTTAGTTTCATTTTTCCAGTCTAATGTATCAATATTGAGTACAGATTTTATCCATAGAAATCCATGAATATGCCCAGAGTCTCTATATTATCATTCATCTACCTAGAAATAATGTTTATTTATATAATGTTGAATATAAAAATATAATTATAAAAACAAAATAATAAAAGAACCAATTTATAACATACCAAAACCAATAATATTATGTTTATAAGTGTTTGTATGACACTTTTTCACAAAATATTTTAAATGTATGATCCATATAAAGGGAGTTATTGTTGATGCTGTGGATTGTACCCTTGAAAGAAGGTTGGGCTTCTCTCTTCCGCGTGGCACAATAGAGACTCCCCTCTTGCTGTGGGTCTGGCAAAACTGATGGGAGAATCTCTAGATAAGGGCTAGCTCCCTCTGATGCATCTCTATTGTCTTTTGCTACTATGGCTAATACTGGGGGGGAAAGGGAGAAGGAATAACTAGAATAGAAACTACTCTAAGTGGTGATGCACCAAACAATTTTTGATCTATTCAGTTGTTAACACTTCAGACCAAAAGAGGGTAGACATACAATTTATCTGATGAAAAGACCAGACTGTAGGGAGCTTTAACAATAGGCTTAATGAAGATATAAAGAAGGGGAACTTACCACAGGGGTTGTAGAAAACACATTGTCTGATAATTACTCCTTTGTCTCCATGCTCTAGATAAAAGCACTTCATGTTAAACTGTAGAAATGATCTTGGCTATACTAGGTGTGTTGGTATCAATCCATGAAAGCATCAATCTAAAATGACTAAACACAAAGTTGATACATAGACATACTAAGAAATATAACCAGTCAAATAGAGGTTAAACACAAGGTGAGGGCTTCACCTTACAAAATGAGAGATCCCTTCCTCTCTTGGATGTTACAATATATATAGCATAAAAAGGAAGACTTAGGAACTTTCCAAAATAAGCAGCCCATGTTGCATTGAACACCTAGGTGGGAGGAATTTGATCATGCTGGTGTCATCCTTCTAGAAAGCCCTGAGATAACAATGTTGTAGATGCCACAAGTCTTGACTTTGGCACCCAACCTGTATTAACTGTTACTACAAGAGCATTGGTCACCCTTTTCTACTTGAATGACAAGGGCACTTCTTAAATGAATTTCACACCATTTTCTACTCATTAATGTAAAATCAAAGAAAACAAGCCGTGCTCTCACTATTTTTACGCTTTGATGACCATTTCATAAGGATTGTTTCACCCGCAGTAATAATTCTTCTGTCGATGCTTCCTGTGCCACTTGGACTATTCTATCTTATTTTGTGTTTGGCTTATGTGTGTGTGGTCACACTTTCACTATTTTCTATCTCTTTCCTGGCAACTCAGCTCTCGAGCTATCTTTTTGTCTTTTACTGGCTCTTTGGGCTCCTTCCTCAACAGTTAATGCATCCCATTAAATTTGATGTCTATGGGCTTGTCACCTATTTAAAAACCAATGGCTATTTCACCACCTTGAATTTGACGTTCGTACACCTTTCACTGGACGTTTGAACCTCCAACGACTAGTTCACCATGTTGAATTTGACATCTTTGGGCCCGTCACCCCTTTGGCAATTTCTTCAACCTTTTGTATTTCCTTCAGCCCTTTGTAATTGAACCTTTTAGAAGGAAAGGTATCCCTTTGGCCTTGGAAAAGGTCCCCTTTTTAGTTGGTTGGGAGTCTCTCGTAAGGGCACTTGCCCTTTGGGCTCCCTTTTGGTAATCTCAATTCATTCAGACAAAATTTTTGAAGGAATTCCGTCAGACATTTTTCCCAAAGGAGATCTTTTATTTGGAGTCTCATCCCTTTCTCTTCTTGAATTCCTTTAGACAAAATGTTCAAAGAAATTCCTTCAAAAATTTTGTCTGAAGGAATTGCGCCTTTAGATTTTTCCTTGGATTTTCATCGAACAAAAAGTCTCAATATATCCTTTGTCTTTTACCTTGTATTTTCTGAAGGACTTTTGCCTTTGTTTGCCATGGATTTCCTTCAAATACTTGTCTGAAGGGACTTACCTTGCTCACTTTCCTAAAAGAAAGCTTTCCCTTCAGCCTTCTCTTTAATCCCTCTGCAAGTGTTCCCTACCCTCTATAAGGGTGCTTTGGGCCCCAATTTGCCTTTTCGAGCCTGCTGAGAGGTCCAATTGGTCACCTGCCTACCCTTTGCAAGGGTACTTAACCTTTAGAGTCTTTATAAAAGGACTTGCATTTCTTTGAACTAGTTAATCCTTTTGCCAAAAGGTTTGTCCAAGGTAATCACCCAATGAAACAAGCCCCATATCAAGCTGAGAACCTACAAGTCTTTAGATATTTCAATTTTTTATAAGGATAGGGCTATTGTAAAGGAAAAAGAAACATTTTTAGCAAGGTGGATGCACCCAAAACTGACAGCTTAGGAGTGCAGGGAAAGAAAGAGACCATTTTTTGGCCTATAGGACCAAAATGGTCAAAAAGTCTAGTGATTCCCAAGGGAAGCATGCCCGCTATGCTTTAGGAAAACTAGTATCCTACAAGTCTATTGGGCATGGAGTCAAAACATAGCCTGAAAGGTTGATAATAACTCTGAGGGATCCAAGGATCAATCATGAAGCTTTCACCCCAAATGGTAAACAAAACACACACAAGGCTAAAAAAAGCTACAAACATGCACAAGAGCACTTAGGGAAATAAGGAAAAAACAAGGAAATATATACATGAGGGGTGAAGGCTCAGTGATAGTGCTTGAGATATATCCCATTAACTAGGATATGCAGTTCTTTACCATCTAACCTAGAGAATTGAAATGCATTATGCTACTTGTACTGAGTGATGACATATGAGCCACTTCATAAGGAATCAAACTTTGTGTGTTTTCTAGGCTTAGCTTAGTCCTCATCCCACTTTAAGATGATGTTGCCTTTAGAAAATACTTTTGATGAGGATTTCTTGTTAAAGTGATTCTTCCTTTGCTGTTGATGGCTGGTCATAGAAACCATGGCCTGGTCCCTTGTCTCCTGAAGTTTCATCAATTCACATAGCTTGACCTCCATGTTGGTACCTTCTTCCAGTTGGATCTGGTGAACAAGATCCAAAGCTGACAATTCAAGTGAAATAGGAAGTCTAGCTTCACTTCCATACACAAGCGTGTATGGTGAATTACCAACTACCCTTTTTAGAGTAACCCTATCTGCCCATAGGGATATTTTCAACTTGGCATGCCAAGTTCTTTGATTCTTCTCCATCATCCTTCTGATAATTTTGATCAAATTTTTGTTGGTGGATTCAACCATTCATTTCCCTATGGGTAGTAGTTGGAAAAGGTGCTAAGGTAGATGCCAGATCCCAACACCCATTCACTCATTTTGGTTCCTAAGAAAGCCAATGCATTGTCTGAGATGATGGTAGCTGGGACTCTAAACCTTGTCACCAAGCCATAATAAAAGTTTAAGACTACACTTTCATTAGCCTCCTAAAAAGCAATAGCTTCTACCCATCACATGAAGTAGTCTGTAGCAGTCAAGACCCATTTATGGATAGCACTGGAGGGAGGCTTGATCATCCCTATGAAGTCTATGCCCCATTACATGAATGGTTGTTCCACTTGAATAGGTTGTAGAGGCATTATAGCTAGCCATTATTTACCATCAAAGAGAGCACACTTCTAGCACTTTTGTACCGAGGCATGGGTGTCTCTGAATAAAGTGGGCCAAAAATAACCATCTCTCATAATCCTTATAACTATAGGCTTAGGAGCAAAGTGACCCCTAGCTAGCCCATCATGGAACTCAAACAACACCCTATCGACCTAACCTGGGTTTATGCACCTCAAGAGTACTCCTAAAAAATCCTTTCTGAATAGCACCCCGTCAATTAGGATATAAGGGAGAGATTGGAGTCTGAAATATATCCTCTTGGTCTTATCAAGGCCTTGTGGGCTCTCACCAGTGAGAAGAAAATGTTTCATGTCTGATGCCCAATCCTTTATGACTGTTGATTTTTCTGTTGTAGCTTCATCATGGATTAGCAAAATGTCTTCTTTCTGATGTTTAAGGTCTATAGCAAGGTGTTCACATAGGGCCTTTCCTCTTACTAGCTTGGTGGTTTTGATGTCCATGTCATACTCCATTACTTTGATGATCCATCCCGCTCTCTTTTCATTTAGATCATGGCTGATCAAAAATTATTTGACATTGGGATATGACACCATGAGATGAACCCTACTGTTGGATAGCATATGTCTGAATTTCTTTAGGCTTTGTATGATCGCAAGGAATTACTTCTCCACATATGTATACTTGATCTCAAAGCCTTCTAGACCTTGGCTAAAAAATGCAAACAGTTGTTCAAGGTTCTCATCATTTGCTTGGGTAAGCATGGTAGAGATTACCTTTTCATTTTTGAAGGTGTAGAGGTTGAAATCCTTGGTGAAGTCAGGCTTGATCAAGGTAGGAGCCTGGGTGATATCCTATTTGATCCCTTCAAAACTATCCTTCCTTTGTGTTATCCACGTGAATTTCTCATCTTTCTTCAACATGGAGGTTAGTGGCTTGACTATCTCACCAAAATTTGGGATAAATCTCCTGATGAAATTTATTATACCGAAGAAGCTTTGCATACCCTTCTTATGCTTAGGCAAGGACAATGCTAGGATGGCGTAAACTCTTTTTGGATCAATGGTCAATCCCTCTTTTAAAACAACATGGCCAAGGAGTCTACCTTCATTGACAGTGAACACACATTTCTTTGGGTTGAGATAAATACCAAACTCTCGACACCACTCAAAGATTTGCCTAAGGTGTTTTAGATGTTGGCCTGCTTCCTTATAAAATATTGTCACATCATCAAGATAGACCAGTACAAGATTATTTATCAAGCCTTGAAAAGCCATGTCCATGGCTCATTGAAAAGTGGCTCCAGCATTGGACAGTCCAAATGGAATTTTTTAGTAAGTAAATTTTCCCCACTTGGTAGTGAAGGTTGTCTTGTATTGATCATAGTCTTGCACTAAAATCTTATTGTACCTTGAATAACCATCTAGGAGGGAGAAACGTTCACTGCCCATCACCATTTGGAGGATTTGCTCCATGCTTAGGAGAGGATAGTGGTCTTTCAATGAGACTCTATTGAGGTTTCTAAAATCTACACATAATCTGAACTCCCCATTATTTTTCCACATAGGGACAAGGTTGGTCAGGCAAGAAGAGTGTTTGATCATAAATATGATTTTGGACTCAATCAGCTTGGTGAGTTCCTTCCACATGAGAGGCTCAATTTTTAGGTTGACAGGCCTTTGTTTCTATTTGATGGGCTTGGCACCTTCTTCCAACTTAATGGTATGTTAGGCCAAACTTGGGTCAAAACCTTTCAAGTTGCTATACTCCCAAGCAAAGACATTGGCAAATTCTTGGCACAACAAGATGAAAGCCTGCCTTTCATGATCTGTACATACCTTCCCAAAACCTTTTCATAGTTTTCTTTCTCATTGTGATGATTGCTTTGTCATTTTTCAATTGGTCATCCTCATTGAAGATACTTTCAAGAGTGACCAAGCCTTTGGGAAGTTTGTTATTCTTCAGATGAACAATCTAGCTACCATACTGCTGCTGTAACTTGCCTTGATTTCTAGAGGCAAACTCATCCTCCTCTTGCAAGAAGAATGCTATATGTTGATCGTTGTCAAAAACCTACTAGCTAGTGATGTTATTAGGCATAGAGGGTCTAATTACCACTTTTAAATGGCTTGGATTGATGTCTCAACCTATCTCCTTGGGGATGTCAAACTAAGCACCAACTGCTACTAGTCTATCCACCTGCTTATTTTTCTCTCTTGGCATGGAAATAACATTGAAAGCAAGGAAACTATCCATTAAGTCCCATACTCTATGCTTGTAATACTTTAGCAAGGAATTCTTATTTAGATTTTGGCTTGTCACCTGATTTATGATCAACTCATTGTCCCAAAAAACCTACAGCTCTTTAATTCCTCTTTTCCTTGCCAATTCCAAACCATGGATGAGAGATTCATACTCTATGACATTGCAAGTATAATAAAATTAGAACCTAAAATTTGATAAGTATTTCTCCTTTGAGGGGGAAATTAACACCACTCTACCACCAGCGCCCAGCTTGCTTCTTGAACCATCAAAGAAGAGTTGCCATAAACCTGAGCTCTCTTAGTTTTTTTCATCAAATTTGGTAGAAGAGCACCCTCTTTGTGCATGCAATAAATTCCAAGACCTGCTTCTTCTATGAATTTTTATGGGTCATGTTCGAATTTGTCACTTCCCCATTCATCTAAGAGCAGGTCAGCAACTCCTTCAAGGGCAGAGGGCAAAGACTGATCCACTTGGAATTCTTCTTCATCAATAATGGCGTAGCTGACATTCATCACTTTGAATGAGTATAGTTCCAAATGATCTCTATGGATTGGCTCTAACTCAATCTTGACCTTAGTCCCATATTTGGTTCTAAAAACTATGTAGGACTAGTTTGCTACTAGGTACCCAACTATTTTGGAGGTGAAATCCCTAGACAAGCAAATGCCAAAGTAGGGAGGAACATCCACCACCACCACATTATGGGGAACTGATAAAGTTAGATAGGCATGGAGCATCAAGTTCAAGACTCTCACCACTCCTATTGTCTTAGCTAGTGATCCATCTAACTGTACAACTCCCTTGGTCATTTGTCATATTTGAGGCCCAATTTATTTGCTATACATTTTGGCATCACTAAGGTGCTTTCCCCACTGTCAATAATGTAATTGTGCACCAAAAAATCTCATATGACTAAGGATAGATACAAAGGGGGGACTTTTTCTTCTTTCTTTACTTGGCCTACTATGGAGGGGTGCCCATTCATGATCAAAATGTTATCCACTTTTGTTGGGATAACTAGTTCATATAGCTCATGCAATTCCTTCTGGAGTATATATTTTTATCCCGATATTGCCAACGAATCCCATAAAGAAATATTCACGTGCAGCTTCTTCATCTGGTCTACCACGTTGATCTAAGGATTTGTTCCCTTAATTTTTCTTTAGAGGTGCATATAGCCTAAGGCGCAGGTCGAGGAGATAAGGGCACAATCAGTAGCCTATAATTTGTAAATTTATGGTTCTCATGTGATGACGAAGATGCTACAGATGTTTGGGTAGCTACCTAAGCTTCCTCCATAACTCTTCTTTTGGACCTTATGTTGGCTAAAAATATTCACTTTGGTTGTTCATACTGCCCACATAGTTGACTGCACAAAATTCCCCTTCCATGTGATTCATGAGTGTGGAATTAGACTGAGCCTGATTACTGTCCATGCCAGGTTATAATGACATATCAAAGCTTGGGAATTGGGAAGCTTGATTGTCTTATGCATTCATATATTGACTCGGTGTCTCATTTGTGTAAGCAACATGATCTTGACCATATCCTAGGGGTGAGAAATTTGGTTGTTCCTGTACCAAATTATTTTGAGTGGCCACAAGAACCTTGGATGATGAATGAGCACCTAGATTATACCCTTGATATGGTTTAGCTTTTGCAAACTGACCCTATCCTTGATTATAATTCTAAAAAGGGGGTCTATTTGCTTGTTTGAACTACTGATATCCCTGATTTGGCTTATAGTTCTAAGCTTGTTTCCTTTTCAGAGCCACTAATTCATTGATCATGCTTTGCAATAAGATCTTAACTTTATGAAGGTCATTTGGTGAAGTAGCAGCCAAATTTTCTATGCCAAGTAGAAGAGCTAAGGTGGGTGCAATAGTCTGAACTAGAGGTGGCAATTCAGGGAAGAGTGGCATATAAGGTCTAGGGGCTATCTTTCCCACTTACACCAGGCAATTTTTATCTATTATGGCTATTTCATAGGTAGCTGGCAGCACTTGTCCTACCATGGAATGTATCATGATAGCAATGTCATTGTTCAAAGATTTTAAATAATAGAGGAAGGCATAGCTTGGGGTCAGTCTCACCAAAATGGGGATTCTATCCTAGGTATTTTGAAACTTGGTATTGAAATCTTGCATGAATTCATGTGGAACTCTTTTCATAATGGTTAGTTGCTCAACAAGCAAAAGGTGGTCACTCTTCTCCCCAAATTTGTTTGTCAAGAGAGTGCCTAGTTCATTCCATGTGCCGACTGAATTTATAGGTAGAGTTCCATACCAGTCTAGAACCTTACCCTTGAAGGATAGTGCCAATAGCCTAATAGCAATGTTCTCTTTAGTAAAATTGTGAATATTACAGAGGTTAGTAATATTTTTGATGTGCTCAATGGCAGTATTATGCCCCTTCCCATTAAAAGGAGGAACACTCTTAAGAGTTGTCCCTGGGATTGGGTCACAATGCAGAATGTTTAACGGGCTTTGACCATGAAAGGCTACGAAAGGTAAAGCCATGTTGATAATAGGGTTCTACTAGGGTCTTCTTGTGTAAGTATATTTTATAGCAGGTCTGGGAAGATGACTTACTATATAGGGATGAGTTCTTGCAAACCTCAGCCACCTTGCTAAGTTCAATGGTAGCCCAACGAATTCAAAAGGGACACCCTTGGAAGTAGATTGTGTGGTGACCTTAGGCATAGGATGTCAAGCTGATATCTGATCAGAGGTTGATGTTCTTCAAAATGGAGTCACCAGATGTTGAATTAGTGGTTCATTCTTGTTGTATCAATACCAACACCAATCCTAGAATTTTTTTGAGCATTAAAATTTGGTCACACCAAGTGTGCCAAAAATTGTTGACACTATGGATTGCACCCTAGAAAGAAGGTTGGGATTCTCTCTTCCATTTGGTACAATGGAGAATCCCCTCTTGCTATGGATCTGGAAAAATTTAAGGTAGAATCTCTAGATAATGGCTAGCTCCCTCTGATGCATCTCTATTGTCTTTTGCTACTAGTTCTAATATTGGGAGGGGGGAAAGGGAGAAGGAATAACCAGAATAGAAACTACTCTAAGTGGTGATGCACCAAGCAATTTTTGATCTACTCATTTGTTCAGACTTCAGACCAGAAGAGAGCAGACATACACTTTATCTGATAAAAAGACTAGACTGTAGGGAGATTTAACAATAGGCTTAATGAAGATATAATGAAGAAGAACTTACCATAAGGGTTACAGAAAACACACTATCTAATAATTACTCCTTTGTCTCTACACTCTAGATGAAAGCACCTCCTGTTAACCTACAGAAATTATCTTGGCTATACTAGGTGTGTTGGTATCAATCCATGAAATCATCAAGCTAAAATGACTAAACAAAGAGTTGATACACAAATATACTCATAATATAACCAGTCAAATAGAGGTAAAACACATTCTTATTGACTCAAGGTGAAATTTTGGCAAGGCTTCACCTTACAAAATGAGAAATCCCTTCCTCTCTTGGATGTTACAATATATATAGCATAAAAATGAAGACGTAGGTGATTTCCATAATAAGCATCCCATGCTATGTTGAACACCTAGGGGGAGTAATTTGATCATGCTGGTGTCATCCTTATAGAAAGCCTTGAGATAACCATGTTGTAGATGCCGCAAGTTTTGACTTTGGCACTCAATCTGTATTAACTATTACTGCAAGAGCATGGGTCACCCTTTTTTGCTTGAATGACAAGGCTACTTCCTAAATTAAGTTCACAAAATTGTCTGCTCATTAATGTAAAATTGAAGAAAATAAACCGTGCTCTCACTGTTTGTGCTCTTTGATGACCATTTCGTAAGGACTATTTCACCTACAATAATAACTCTTCTACCGATGCTTCTTGTGCCACCTAGACTATTCTATCTTCTTATGTGCTTGGCTTATGTGTGTTTGGTCATGCTTTCACTATTTTATATCACTTTCCTGGTAACTCGGCTCTTGGGCTATCTTTTCGTCTTTTGCTAGCTATTTGGGATCCTTCCTCAATGGCTAATGCATCTCATTAAAGTTGACGTCTATGAGCCTATCACCTATTTGAAAACTAACAGTGATTTCACCACCTTGAATTTGATGTTCTTACACCTATCACCAGATGTTTGAACCTCCAATGGTTAATTTGCCAAGCTGAATTTGACGTCTTCGGGCCCGTCACCCCTTTGGCAATTTCTTTGGCCTTTTATATTTCTTTCATCCCTTTGTAATTGAACCTTCTCAAAGGGAAGGTGTCCCTTCATCCTTAGAAAAGGTCCCCTTTTGGGTTGGTTGGGAGTCTCCCGCAAGGGCACTTGCCCTTCGAGCTCCCTTTTGGTCATCTCAATTCCTTCAGACAAAATGTCCGAAGGAATTCCTTCAGACATTTTTATCAAAGGAGGTATTTTATTTGAAGTCTTGGCCCTTTCTCTTCTTGACTTCATTTAGACAAAATTTTTGAAGGAATTCCTATAGACATTTTGTTCGAAGGAATTACGCCTTTAGATTTTTCCTTAGATTTTCTTTGGACAAAAAGTCTAAAGAAATCCTTTGTCTTTTACCTTGTATTTTTTTAAGGATTTTTGCCTTTGTTTGCCATGGATTTCCTTTGGACACTTGTCTGAAGGAACTTACCTTGCTCACTTTCCTGAAAGAAAGCTTTCCCTTTGGCCTTCTCTTTAATCCCTCTGCAAGTGTTCCCTACCCTCTGCAAGGGCACTTTGGGCCCCAAGTTTCCCTTCAGAGCCTGCTGAAAGGTCTGATTAGTCACCTGCCTACCCTCTGCAAGGGTACTTGACCTTCAAAGTCTTTGTAAAAGGGCTTGCATTTATTTGAACTGGCCGATCCTTTTTCCACAAGGTTTATCCAAGGTAATTGCCCAATGAAATAAGCCCCATATCAAGCTAAGAACCTACAGGTCTTTAGATTTTTCAATTTTTTATAAGGACAAGGCTATTATAAAGGAAAAATAAACATTTGTAGCAAGGTGGATGCACCCAAAACTGACGACTTAGGATAGCAGGTAAAAAAGGAAATTGATTTTTGGCCTGTAGGACCAAAATGGTCAACAGTTATGATGTGGAATCGAGATAATATTTTTTACTCTCTTATGATAAGCTTTGCATGTATATTTAGGAGAATCAAATGACAATTCACAAGCAGATAAGACTAATTGGTGTTTGTTCCACTTAATGTGAAAAAAAAATTAAGTGAAGCTAATTGATCAATCATTTCAGCTAGTTAAATAAGTATTTTTATTTTATAATATAATCTTTTTCTCTTTAAATTTAAAGGAAAGTGGATCAAATCTTTATCATTTTTATCATCAAATATTATATGAAGCCTTTTTCAAATTTTTATATTAGTAATTGTGTAATATTTCTTAATATATATATTTCTAAATATTTTTTTTTCTTTAAATATGATGACATATCATTTGATTAAATATAAAATACTTAAATCTTAAATGCCTACCAAATTTATTATCATAATAACATATTAAATGAAGTTCATATTCATGCATCTAAACTTTTTTTAAGTGATGTACTCTAAATAGAGATTCAATTGTAGAAAACAAAACTAAGAAATTCCATAAAAAACAAATATGATGTATTATATTCATCTATATGAGATGTTCCAAAAATGTTGGGAATGGAATAGCACATAGATTTTCCTAGTTTATTGTTAGTAAAATTTTTTTTTATTTATTCCATTTCTATTTATGTATTTTGGAGAGTAGATATGAATAAATAAAGTGAATATGTTATGTAGTCAGACATGCAATTTTAAATTTCAATTTTATTGATTATTAAAAATAATCTAATACAATAATAAATTTATTTGAAAAATTATTATAACTATACAATATAATTAGAAAAGATTAAAAATAAACAAAAAGTAAAATAATAATTTCACTTAAAATCAAATTAATTTTTCGTATTCAACAAATCAATTTTCATATTATTGATGTCAATTTATTCAAAATTTTATTTGATTAATTATTTAATTAATATTTATTATTTAAATTAAACTAAATAAATAAATTTTAATTAATATTGATGAAGTTAAACATGTATTATCATCAGACCATTTACAAAATAAAAATTCTTAGTAAATAATGCACAAAAACATTAATTTGAAATCGAAATGTTTGTTCTTCCACACCCCAAAAAAGCAACTAAATCCCTGAAATATTTGAAAGTTTATAATTATATCAAAGGTAAATCAACAATATGAATTGAAACACCTTAGACATTAAATTATCCTATTTAATGGAATCTATAGATGTTTACAACATAACAAAACCAATAATTAATTAAATATTAAAATATGTCAAACATAACTATTCATCTAAACTTTATTGCAGTGTATATAACACAACTACTGCACATTATGTTATATATGAAAATAAATACATGACTATGCATCAATTTGTCCATTATAAGTTAATTATAATTTATAATATTAAATAAAACAATCACTCATTATTATTTAAAATGTAATATAATAGTTAAAATATTTTAAATAAATTATTGAATTTAACTGATATATATATATATATATATATATATCAAATCATTTGTTATAAATATAAAATTAACATAATAATTAAAAATCATATGTTATTATTATAAAATTAATATAATAATTAAAATATTTAAAGTTAAATAGACAAAAATCCAAAAACATTATCTAACTTAATTAATCAGGAAAATATATAAAATAATATGGAATTAAATTTTTGAAATATACTTTAGTTATGTAAAATATGTATTTAAAATTGAAATTAAATAAACTATTTTAAAAAAAAACAAAAAAAAAAAAAAGAAAACTCTTTTAAAATTAAAACAATCTCTCATATTTAACAAATCAAGTCAAATATTTTTGCTATCAATACATTTAACATTTTAATTTTATAAGCATGATCTCGTAATTAGGTAACTTTAATATACCTTTTTTTATTATAGTTTACCATCTCTCTTAGGATGTATCTGTGAGATTTTATCTTGGAAATGATTCCTTTAACACATATCGATAACTAGATTCAAAAATAGTGCATGTGCCTAGATTTTGAGTTATTTAAGTGTTGTGATACATTTAACATATTGATCTTAGCTAAAATTTATAAAACTTGAAAAAATAATATTAAAAATTTAAATCATTACTTTTGAAGTCTTCATTTCTTGGTCATAACAAAAATAATCACAACCGAAAAAAAGAAAAGAAAAAAAAAAAAAAAAAAAAAAAAAACAACAACAACACTGATTTTAATTTTAAAAATTAATAATAATTAATCTATGCACATCAAACTATTAAAACCACATTGAAAAATCAATCCCATAATGTCATTAAAAACTACCTAAATACCCAATATTTTCTCTATACATCTCAATTTATGGAAAGAACACAAAAGCTTGTAAAAAAAACTATCTAAAACCTCTTTTTAATCTCCAATCTTGTAGAAAATAAACTATTGCGACCCATCAAAAGTTTAAAAAAAAATGAAATGTAATAAATTATCTAAAACACATTTTAAATCTCCACTATAATCTTATACAAATTAAAAAATATATTTACCAACAACTAACTAGCCAAATCATAAACATAAATATTTTTTATATTTATTACTCTCACCTTTACAAACCAATAATTTGCACTACAAGGATAAAAATAACCATGCACAAATAATTTCTACACAAACCTTATTAAAAAAACAATAATAATTTATTAGTTCTATAAATAAAACATAGTATTATTGCAAGCATAAACCACTTCACAGAAATCATGCCCTTATAGACATGTACAAAAGTTTAAGAAAAAGTATAAAATTTTCATAAAAATATTCATGTAGAGTCATTAATTATAACTTAACTCACTTTAGCCAATGAGATCTAGAAGGGTTGGTAAAGTGGGTTGGTTGTGCTTAGCCCCATCTAAGTTCAAATCTCATAGGTTATTTTTAAGATGGAGGTAGCTGTTTGAATTGACTTAGTGGTTTCAGTGGTCAGCAATGGACATTTATGTTGGTTTAATAGTTCTTTGGGACTAAGTCCCCTAATTATGCCCCAAATATGATTTGTAGCTCTAGTGAAAATTTATTCGAGTAGATGTCATGTCGACCTTGATATCTATCCCAAAAAAAAACATAACTCACTTTAAAATGGATTCAATCTCAATCTCTTTTTTATACATGCATAAATGTTGAAACGACATAGTGTTCAAATGTTATGGAAAAAGCTATATAAAACCTCTTTTTAATCTCCATTATCATATTAAAAAAATATAAAAAAAATCTACTACCAATTATTAACAATCCCAAACACAACTAAAAAAATTGAGGTTTAATGATGTTACCTTTGTAAACTGATGATTTGCATCACCAAGATACAAATAAAATAGGAAAACACAAAAATTTGAGTTTTACCCTGTAGACATGTATTGAAGTCATTGACACAAAAATTGATATCATTGTCATCAAAAAGATTAATAGAAAAATACACGCATCACATTCACATAAAAACATTGATTTAAGAGTAATTGACATTTAAAATGATTATATTTTTAGTCTCTAACATATATGTGTTTAGTTATTAATACAACAAAAACTTTCAATCGTACAAACTATTTTTACACAAATCCTAATAAAACCCATAAACCATTCATAGAATTATATTTAAAAAGAAACCAATTCTTACCTTGATCCCATGCTAACCCCTCTCACTTTTTAGAGATAAAACACAAAAAAATAACAAGAATAAAATTGTAAATAATAAACATGTACAGAAATTTAAGACATGCATAAATGTATAAATAATTTAAAAATGGCATTAACCCACTTCATAATTATTGTGTACCATATCTCCAACTTATGCATGTTGAGTTATTAAAATTAATTGTCAAAATTGATCTCATAAATAATGAACTCATATAGTGATTATATTTTTTAAGATATCATTAATAGTAACATTATTTGGATTAATAGTAACATTATTTAGATTAATAATTCGTCAAATGAACTCATTCATCCTTACATACATATTAAAATATAATACAAAATAATTTAATATTATTAAATGAAATAAATAAATATCCGTACAATAAACACTATGGCATAGAAAAAGCTATAATCCATTACAATCGTCAAAGACCTAATGCCTGCCCATTCTCAAATCTCCAGCCCTGCACCATAGACCAATTATCCCACACCAGGTCAATGGTCCCACACCATCCGTTAGGAAGAAGGCAATGTAATCATATTCAACCTACAACTTTGAATGGTTAATATATCGATGAGTTATAGCATGGAAGGCTCATTCTAATAGGTGAAAACCTAATAGTATAAATATAAAAATAATGCCTAACTAATTAATCTAGAACCATATATGGGTGGTTACATGATTTCATTTGAATTTTCAGTACGTTTAGGAATATTAAAACATATTCATATTTACTACTGATAGATTAAGATAAAAGTGCACACATAATTACTTAAGTACACAAGGTCTTTAATCATTGGCTGCCCAATACGCTAAATTTTCAAGATCTTCCCATTCACATATCATTTCAATGATTTTATTTTTATTGCACTATTGATATAAATTTGACTCAATATTCATATTGTGAGTCTATAACATGTGTGCCTAAAAATGAGATAATTTTCTTTTTCTTATCTTATATCGAAATAATATTTGAGGATTAATAGAAAATATGAATATTTGTTGGTCTAATATGCATTTTAAATATAGTTTTAACCACCATGTAATTATAAATTCCCTAAACAATTAATGACATCATTAACAGTAAATCAAACATAACTGAAAACAATTACGGTGACATTGAAATCTTTAGATTGAGCACTTAAAATTCTTGAAAATAAATCTTTATAGCTTTAAGAGTTTTAAATGTTTTAATAATTTTTTTATAAATAGAATGTTAATGAAAGATCAATATGTTTTCTATAAATGATTGATAAATATGATTTACATTATAAATAAATTACAAATCTTGTTTATTTATAGGTGACATTTGAATTAAAATTAAACATTATGAACACTTATGCTAAATTGTAATTGTTAAGAACTAAAAATGAAGAAAGCGAAAAGTGTGAGTCACTAAATTAAATAGGATATGAACTACAAGGTACGTTGATAATGAAATAGCATGGGGAATACAAGAAAATATAAGAATTATATAAAAGATAAATTTTAGCAAGTTGGAAGTTTTAAAAAATAACCCATATTTACAAATATACTACCATAAACAAGTAAGATAAATTAATTATAAAATAAAATTATAATTAATAACACAATTTTTTTTTTTTTTAATATGTATTTTTATCTATTTTGAAGTGTATATATACATACATTTTAATGTAGAAAGGAATATAAATATAGATTCAAAATCTTTCTTGCATAGATATCAAAATAATAAACCAATACATTTAAGAAAAAAAAAACATATTTACTTTTTCTATACACGTGACTTAACCCAAAAAAATAATAATAATTGTTGAATTTTAATGTAGTGACAATGAATTACCTTATTCAACTCATAAATATAATTACAATCGATACATTAAAAAAAATAATAATAATTGTTGAATTTTAAAGTAGTGACAATGAATTACCTTATTCAACTCATAAATATAATTACAATCGGATATGTACCAAGTGGAACATGACCTTGTGCTTAGTGTAAAGCATGTGGTTATAGATAGCACATTGTGTTAACTTGCATAAAGTGAATTGACACGAAAATATAAAGTTGGAAGACTAATACTCAAAATAATTGAAACTTCAATTAAATGTCAATGAATAAGGGAAAGTACAAATATTTAAAATCCTAAGACAAGGCTAGGAGAGTGTAGACTCCTATGATTAGAAGGGGAATCACTTCGTTTAGATTTTCTCGACTAAAGGTGTGAATAAAATATGTATGAGAAATAATAGATACTCAACACATGTTATTTATCATTAATAATTTGTATTTCATCGATCTTTGATCGAATGCATTCCTTTAATATGTATAAAGAGAACATAAAAGGTAGTTATTATTATAATGTTTTTTTAAATTAATTTTTAAAAGAAATTTCATCTTCGCCTTGTAAATTTGCTTAACTTCCTTTAGGTGCATTCATGTTGAAATGATTAGTTATATGTTTACCTAGAGAGATTAACTTACATGTCACAAAACTTCGAAATGATATCTATAAAGTAATGTGGAAACATTCTGACAAAAATTTCCACACGGGGTGCAAAAGATATCACATAGGTTATGTTAATCACGATAGGCTCTTTGAAGATGTGAAGATTCGTGATGCAATCCAATAGTGCACAAGTTTTCTAATAGGTGTAAGGGGCACTAAGTAGAAGTTTTGTGAGACATTTTTACATGTGCAAAGGATGATATGCAAGGGAAACCAAGATGATTTGTATGTCAGATGTGTGTGTGCACAAAGGAGAAGTGTAATTAATTCTATGACTTTTTATGGATCATTCATTGTTTAATTAATATAAAGTATTTCTATTATGTCATTGTGTAGTTATAAAAATTACATATGAGTTTTGTTAGAGTTATATCATTTGGCTTGATTACCATATTTTATTGATTTGAACATTAAAAAATTGATGTGTGTTATGGTGGGTGCATGTTTTTATCTCTTCAATGATCTTATTTATATTTATGGGGTGCAAGTGTTTAGTATATATCAAAAGGATTTTGTATACCCTTGGATCAATAAATAGAAGGAAGTAAGACTTAAGTAAATCTACATCGAATAATGGGTGCATGCTTAAATATGGTGTCAGATCATAAGAAAAAACATTCTCACTAGTTGCACATATAATTGTGTAAGGACCATACCACAAAAGATTTATCTACTAGTGTGGATCCTTGAAACAATCATTCAAAAGATCCAACCAAACCATATTGCCAACTCCAAATTCATGATGTCTACAATGCACATCATGACTCTCCTTATAATTATGTTGGGAGTGAAAGAGAATCTATTAAACTTGTTAATGAATACATTTAATGTCATAAAAAATTATAATATTTATCCACTTCGCTTTCCTCTATATGTGACTCAGTGTTGGTTGGTGCATAGTAGGATATGTCTAGAAGTGCCTAATGTTATAACCCAAGACGTGTTTGGAATGGACAATACCTTGTAGAGTTGTGAAGTGATTTTTTGTAGGCTTGTTGGCTGCATAATAATTTATTGTCCCAAGTGCCAGCATGGACATAGTTGTACATTTGCAGACGATGAAAAAATTGTGTCATTGACACCTTCCAACTACCCATTTTATGTGGATGAAACATTTTCAATCAATCCAAATACATACCCAAATATTTCCAAAATGTCTAAAAAGTGACTCAAAAATCACAAATCTTGACCGAATACAATGGATATCAGAATTTCAAAGCTAGTCCATACATAAAAGAAGAAACATTGTGTAGTGCGACATGTATCAATTTATTTCATGAAATAAACCATGACAACCATCTTCAAAAACCCATTCATTATAACAAACACAGCATCATGATGGTGCTTAATCATAAGAAACCTAGTCATAAAATATAGTTTGATAGGTTCCTATGACCTGGATGGAATCAATAGATGTATGTAAAGTTCCATCTTCCTATTTGTGGGATTTGTAAGGTAAAAATGAATGCAATATTTTATGTGGTGTTTCATATTTATGTGTATGTACGACTAATAAAATTCTGACAACAATGCAACTAGAGCCTTTCCCTGCTGAAGTGTCCTAATGTCGTAGTATATATTTCCTCCCAGATGATTCTTTGCCGAGGTGAGGCACCTATAACATAAATATTCTTGAGATTGTATATAATTTTTTTGGATACACAGAATTATTGAGCCTATTTACCTTAGGTTAGTGTAGGAATATACAAAGTCAATCTTAGCTAAGTACAGGGATATATAGTTTTAAAAGTTGTGGCCAAGTGTGTCCATTAC
This sequence comes from Torreya grandis, assembly GCA_037957365.1. Classification (NCBI taxonomy): domain Eukaryota; kingdom Viridiplantae; phylum Streptophyta; class Pinopsida; order Cupressales; family Taxaceae; genus Torreya; species Torreya grandis. Next base: position 1,033,585 of record JARHVA010001003.1, on the reverse strand, counting down.
CATGATGAGTGTGAGAACCAAAAATTCTCTAATGCCATATTATGTCTTGTTATCCTTTTACTTCTTGTACTTGATCACAAGATGAAACTATTGTAGGCAAGTCGTCCACTTCATGTGGTGCACATTCTACAACATTATCTATGATTTTGATAATGCTTTTATGATTATAAGGAATGAGTATATCCTTCCCAAAAATGTATTGGTTCCAATTCTTGTTTGCTTACACAAAAATTTAGATAATTTTTTTCAGAGGTGGAGTGATATTGAATCATGTCTTCAAACTTCTATAATTGGTATGCCATTGTATTTCAATGTTTCATTAGTAATAAACCAAGTTCATAGTTAGATGCATTAGGGTGAAGCTCTGAGGAATTCTAATGTTGGGAATTACGAGCATAGGTGTTGTCTAGAAGCATTTATTGATCACCTAAAAAACACATTGTTATGCACGAGTCCATTTAAACATAGATTTGGCACTTGTTATGTAGTTGAGAGGCCAAGGTGTGTGAGAAACCAAGGTCAAACATATATTATAAGTTTTAAACACCATGAAATCTACTCAATTCTCTAAAATTGTGTAGAGTTGGCCAAACATGGGTCACATTAATCTTCTCTAGATCTACATGAAATCCTATACAATCAATTATGTATCCAAAGTACATGATCTATGCAATTTTAAAGGTACACTTTGTTATGTTAGCTTGCAACTTGTGTTGGCATAAGGTGTCTAAAATGCATGAAATGGTCTTTGCATATTTTTTCAAAGACTTGTTGAAGATGAAAATGTCATCCATGTAGACAATGATGAAGGATTTGAGGAAGGGTCTGAGTAGATCATCTATCAAGCACATGAAGGTTTATGGTGCATTGGTCAATTCAAAAGGCATAACCAAACATTTGTACAATTATTTTTATGTCTTGAAGACTATCTTCTAGGCATCTTCAAGATGGACTGAAACTTGTTAGTAACTTGAATTCATGTCAATCATAGTGAAGTATTGTGTACCTCTAAGCTAGTTCAAGATGTATTCAATGCATGATAATTGAGAGTGGTTAACCTCTGTGATTTTTTGAGTGTAGAATAGTCCTTGTAGAGGTTAGCAACCATCCTTCTTAGGTGCAAGGACTATTAGACTCATGTGAGGATAAGATCTTGTGTTGATCTTGCTCTGATTGATGATATCTGGTATTGGGTGTAGGACTTCATTGTTGTCCAAAAATAATCTATAATACAGATGGATAATTATAAGAGTGGATCCAAGAAACAAATTCATGTAGTGTATTACAGGCAGTGTAGGAAGACATTTAGCTTCTGGGAAGACTCTATTGTGATGCTTTAGTAACTTGTTTACTTTTTGCTATTGCAACATTGATTACACTAAGCACACTTATAATGCTTGATTTACTTCTTGCATATGTTTTCCAAAATAAACGATGAGAAACATGAACTTGAGCATGTGAAAAATAAGTTTATGACATTATTTGGATGAGACCAAGATGATGTTTCTCATTGGAGCTAACTCCAAAAGGTTGAAGAGGTGATCTTTTGCATTCTTTATCCACCATTGTGGTTTGAATTTATATGTAGCAATCAATCATACAAATATGGTCTCCCTAGCAAGATGTCACATACTTTTAGAGTATGTCACATGTAATGGTATCCTCCATAGGCTTGAATTTTTATTAGAAGGTGGATTAGCATCAGACCTATATGTCCTTCCCCTATTGGAGGCACCTCGAGGAGTATGGCTTGTATTGCACAATAACAATATATCCAAGGCATTGGGTTGTGACTTGTATGATGATGTTCTTCTAGTTTCCATTGTCAATGATAACATGTGGGTGATGAAACTTCACCCAAAACTTTGTGTGGAAGAGGTGTTCTAGCACCTCAGAGATGTTTATGGCAGTGGTGTTGGTCTGCAGACAATTGGTAGCTAGATCAGTGTTAGTTGTTTAAGTGGGACTTGATGTAGATTGTCCAAGTAAGGATTACTATGTGCAACATTCAAACTTTTCATGGCTGTGAAAGTGATGTTGATGGCCACATTTGTTACTATACTTCTTGATTTTCTTATAAGACAAATGAGTCTTTGAGTTTTTGGCACCCTTCTTGGGTTGCTCTCGTGGCTGTGAAAGTGATGTTGATGGCACATTTGTTACTATACTTCTTGATTTTCTTATAAAACAAATGAGTCTTCAAGTTTTTGGCACCCTTCTTGGGTTGCTCTCCTTTGCATAAAAATCATCTACTTCAACACCAGTGACTAAAATAGAGTGTTATGCGAGGATGTCTCTTGTGCTTGGCATTGGATGAAAAGGTAAGATGTTTCTTCATCTTTACCTTGGCTTTGATCTTAATAGTATTGTGATAAGCTTACACCAATATGTTGGAAGTCAAAAACCCCATCTTCACATAGATATAAAGTGAAAGTTAACTAATGTACTCCAGTCATTTGTTTTGAGTAGTGTAATCGTTGCTCTCGTCTTTGTATTATTATATCCATGTGTCTCACAGATCACAATTAGGTCAGATACAACCGAAGTGATAGCATCCATTAGTGAGATTCGAACTTGAAAGATGTTTAGAATCTTATGCATGCATTGTGCCCCAAGACCACACGTTCCAGCTCCCGGAAAAAAAAAAATCAAACTTCATTGAGTATCCCCTGCCGTCCGCCTAACTGTTGGGATTAAATCCTTCAATCTACTGAATTCCACCTACATGCCCTACAACTATTCTATGTATGAAGTTAGGTATGTAATTCGCACCTTTATGTCAAATATGCCAAAACAATGTACAGAATCTCACACAACTAAGTTTGACAGCACTAACTTTTGATTACAACGTTTTATCTCTACGGGAAAAAAAATCTATTTATCTCTAATGACTTGAATCTATTTTTCATTTCGGATGCATTGCACTTACCTGGATTTTTTTTTGGGAAGACATCTGAATAAAAATTAGTATTTATCCACAGCTCCTGTACATCACTAGTTATTCAGATGTGAAATGAAAGATTGCATCAAAATATGGGAATCATTAAACAGATGCTGACACAACTGAAAGTTTCCATTAGCTATTTATTCTTTCTGACGATCAAAGCTATATTGAATTTCAGTTACTTAAGGTCGCATCGTCTTAGCATTTCGTCAACTAATTGCCACCCAATTCTTGATTCATTGCATACGGAAAGTTTGAATAACTTTCGGTTGCATAAAGTAAGGCGGAGAAATTTAAAACTGTTTCTTGTCTTATCAAAGCTTATGTAAATTTTACTTGTATAGCCATTTAATTACTCATTTATTTTTTGACCACTAAAATTACACTAAAGTCACATCGTCTTCAGGATGATCAGCACTTCCTCAATTAATTGCCATCTAATTATTGATTCATTGCATATGGAATGTATAATAGAGAAATTAAAGATGAATATTTTGTTTTATTAAAAATAATAAACAATATCGAAAATAGTAATTTGCATAAAAAATAAATAAGTAAAAAATAATAATAATTAAAATAATTAACATTTAAATTTAAAAATTGTACATCTTAAATTTCTTATATGCAATATTTATAACTTCGAGAATGGCAAATGTTTTATGTAATTTTTGATAATTAGAATGTCAATAACGGATCAATAGATAATTTATAACTGATTTTTAAAATAATCTAAGTTTACTTATAGTTTATATTTGAATTCAAATCAAATATTTTGAACATTTATGTTGTATTTTAATTGTTAAGAAGCAAAAAAGAAGAATGAAGGGAACATGAGCCTTTGAATTAATGGGACTATGAAACATAAGGTAAGATGAGGATAAGATAAAAAATGTCTAAGATATAAATTTTAGCAATATGGAAGTTAGAAAATAGTCAATATATCTTAGTTTAAACTAGATCAACTAATATAAAAAAACTTATTAAATTAATGTTAAGGTTTTTTTTTTAAAAAATTTACCTCATTTTAAAGTGTATGTAAGAATACATTTTAAAGTAGAAATTTAATACAAAGGCGAATAAAAAAATATTTCTTACATAACCTGATGATGATAGGTTAGTAGTGAGTGAGCTGAGTGTTAGAAGTGGGATGTCTTAGGGTTCATCCCTGGGATGACCATTCTCTAGTGTTGTTCCCACATTAAGCTACAATAGGTTATTCATGAAAAGTATATGATATAATAGACTATAGGCTTGGTATTTAATGCAACGGGGGTCAGCGTATCGATTGAAACATGTGTTCAATGTGATTAAGCAAGACCATAGCCCATGGCTAAGAATATTAGTCACCGTTGGTTGGAAATTCCAGTTATAAAAATGTCTACAATTTTGGATCCATTTAGAAAAGCATGTTACCCAACATTTCCCATTAATGGCTCATATTTATTGACAAAGGCTAGTAAATGTATTGGGAGGGCAAATTGGAAGCTGCCTCCCCCATGAATGTTTAAACTTAATTTCAATGGCATTTCTAGTGGAAAACTTGGTGCCTCCATGGCTAGTTGTGTTATTCAGGATTGTGAGGGGTCACTTATTCAAGTGGCTTCTAAAATCCTGATGGATGGTATGAATAATTAAGTGTAGATCCAAGCCTTAATTTTGGGACTTGAACTTATATGCTAGTGTAGAATTGACTAAATCATTATTGAGTGAGATTCCATGGTTATAACTTAGGCCGCATAGAATGAGAAGGCATGCTCATGGAATCTTGAGAATATTATGAGTCATGCATGGGACTGCATTGAGTCTTCAACTAATTGGGAAATGAACCATTACTTTCTTGAGGCAAATCAAGTGGTTGATAAGTTAGCCAATATAGGTTTAGATCAGGAGGAGTTAATATGTGACAATGATTTGGAAAGGTCATCTAATTAATCCCTTTTGAATTTTATGAGATCCTTTTTTTCTAAGGATGCAGCTATCATTAGAGGCACATGGTTAAAACCTAAGATCTTTCACCCCACCTTTAGTCGTTAATACACACATTTCTTCACTCAACTCAAGGTCATGGTTGGTTTTATTTCACCTAGTCAAACAACACATTTGGCAATTTCATTTTTGTAAAAATCTAGCTAGTTACTAGGTCATCATTGACCACATGTTTTAAGTAGCTCTCAATGAGCCCTCCCTCCATGTCATGAATGTTAAATGAGAAGTGGGATTTGATGGAAGGGTGACGAAAACTAGGTTGAAGCAGATTTTCTCATCCAAAGGGAGGACATCCTACATGTTATAAAAAAAATTGTAGGCCTCATTTTTTTGGAGACCAAATGTAGAGTTAAGGTCAAATCCCTAGTGGTGTCGACATTTCGAGGCAATTTCCCTCAAGTATCTATGGATAAAGAATTAACTTTGACTATTTCATTGCAGTTGTTTTGGGAGTACTTCTAGGTTGGTCTGAAGATAACCATCAAGAATTTTTCCCTAGAAGACAGTGGCCTTAATAATTTTTATAGGCTAACTAACTCAAGGCTCATCCCTTTTATATCCTTTATGGATTTGGATGATAGGTATGAAATTTTTTTGACTCGCCTTAAATTTTTGCAAGCCTAACTTCAGGGCATGGGCACTTGTGGAAGTTGTATACCATTGTTGGATGTGGGAGCTACACACTCCCCCTCAATGTTGGTTGTGGCACTCTTCAAGGGAGGTTTTCTTTATTCTCAACTATGATGATTAAACTACACTTCAAGATTTTATGGGCTCACACCCCTCTCTGCTAACCAATTCATGTTGGGGTGGAGATTGGGCTCGTCACCAAAAGAAAGGATGCCTTGATGCATATGCAAGCTCGATTGAAGGGCATGAAGGCAGACCCCATTCTATGGGGGACAACTTTGTGACAATCTATGGGGAAGAAAAAAGGAGGAAAAAATACACCTCATCACAAGGTTTTAGTATGGTGGCTAATTGAGACATGGATTCAAAAACATTTTCTCTATTTGGAGTCCCCATTGAGGGTGTTGGTGGTGAAGAATGTGGTGGAGTGTCACTTAATTAAAGTGACATGTTTGTGGGTGATGGTGGCAGTGATGTGTTTGTGAGTGATGGTGGCAGTGGTGGTGCCTAGTTCATGGGGGTTTTTGGTGTTTTTTTTTACTTAGTATTTGTTCGAGGTAGTTATTCCTTGGATGGTGCTATGAAAGTGTCTCATTGTAGTTTTTTGGTCTTGTGTTTTGAGTTTTGTCCCTTGGTTAGTACATGATAAACTTTGGGATCACGGTTTGTTATTGACTTCCTTGTCTTGGTACGAACTTTGTAATCTCACTTTTTTTAATTAATAAAACAAGTGAGGGACCCTCCAACCCTTATTAACTAGCCAAAAAAATCTTTCTTACATGGATCCCCAAAATAAAAACTAATATATCTGAGAACTTGTAACATTATTTTAATTTTTTTGCACACACATGCATCAACATCAAATAATAATCTATGTTGGAATCTAAATTACGAGAACTAAATTACATTATTATAGTTATAAATATATGAACACTAGGTGAAGTCAAATGTTTCCAAATCCATGTAAATCCTTGAATAAATATTACACCCTTAGCCACTTTGCCACGTGTGTACTGGGATGTGTGGCTGGCAAGTGGCTAGCATAAAATTTTATATAGTTATATCATACTTTATTTTTATTTATAATGACAATAGTGTTGTCCTGTAGAATATTCATATTCTGAGTAGGGTATATAAAAGAGGTAGTGGTTAGCATTTGATCATCTTATTATGAATTACCTTCCTATTACAAGGTTTTTGAGGTTTCCCCTTAAATTTTCTAATATCATGTTTTTATATCAATAATTTGTGTCAATATGCTCTATTGTAATATTATTATTAAAATTCACTATTATTGGTTTGTGCTTGATATTTATATTTTTCTCCATTTTTAAGTTTTATTTATTTATCTTATTAATTTCATTACAATTAGTATAAGATATCCAATTTTTGTAAGATTTTGCAGTGTAGTTGACTAGTGTTTATATTTTTAAGGGACTAAAAACATAACTTTTAATCTAGAAGTAATTTGAGATTTTGACGTATAGTGAGTGAATTCACATTTTTGTTATAAAAATAAGTCTAAAAGTTTTCTGCACACTTCCACAATATTTTAGTTTGTGGATTCACCTCTGAGAGATAATTTCAATGGTATAAGTGTTTGTCAACATTTTTCTTAAGATTTTTTTCCCTTGCACAATATAAAAGTCATTGAATTTGTCTTAATGAGTTTATCTCAACCGTATATTACTCTGTAAAATGTGTGTGTGTTGTGTGTGGGTGGATGCCAAGTCATCTCTAAATAGTAAACCTTGAACCCTAAACCCTAAATCATGAACATTGAACCCTAAATATTAAACCTTAAACCCTAAACTTGGAACTTCAAACATTAAACCCTAAAGATAAAACCTAAATATTTAAACCTTAAAACTTGAACCATAAAATGTTTTGCATGGAAGGACAACACACTATTATCCATCTTAAGGGTTCTAATACTCTATGGGGAAAACTTAATCACGAAGAGATGGAATTATAAATGGGAATCAGTGGATATTATATTTTATGATTTTCTTTGTTAGATATGATAATGATACTAAAACAAATTAATCAAAAGTATTTTAAATATATAATTTGAAATGGACAATGATGAAGATATGTAAAAAATATTAATCAATACTTAGATAAATAATGGTGCATAACCAATTTTTTTCCATGTACATCATCATATTTTCGATTTTATTATAAACTTATTTTACTTTTTAATTATATTTATTTATCATTTGATATTTAAAGTTGAGTTTTATAATACAAATATATGAATTACACTTAAATATCAAACCAGAAAACAAATTTAAAAAAATAAATAAATAAATAAACTTATTGTTGTTGTTGTTGTTGTTATAATAATAATAATAATAATAATAATAATAATAATAATAATAATAATAATAATAATAATAATAATAATAATAATAATAATAATATCAATCTAAAACCATAGAGAGGTATTGAGATGCTTTCATATAAATCGTTTGTTCAATTAAAAATATTACAATATATACTTTTTGACTTCCCCATGGCTTAACATAAAATTGTGTACAAATGTGTTAAATACATATGGTTTTTAGCTATTGATCATTCCAACATGTTGACGTTTTAAGCTTATTTAGCTTTTTTTTCACTTTTAATTTAAATTTGATTCAGTGTTTTTAATTTGATCTCATAACATGTGTATTTTTTTGTAACGTCTTTATCTTTACAACCACCTTAATTATGGTTGGAACAAAAATCCCTTGATTATAATGTGATTAAATAAAAACTAAGGTGTAGATATAAACATAAATATGTAACAACTATTTTGAAATATAAAACAAATAATGATAAAATTCTAATTTATTATCCAAATAATCCTATTTTTTTAAAGAATGCATGAATTTAAGGGAGAAGAATACCAACTACTCTTCTTTGATACAAAACAAATAATATAAGTTTTCAATTTATTATTAAAATAAGTCTATTTTAAAAATGCATGAATTTAAGAGAGAAGAATAAAAATGTGGAGTTATTTATCAACGGTGAGGGGTGAACTCATTGTATTTTTTTATCACGCAAGGGAAACCTCCAAATTCATTCATATCAGAGCGAACTTTTATTTTAAACTTTTCACCTTATAATCATTTTTGAGGGAAACCTCCAAATCCATCCATATCCGAGCGAACTTTTACTTTAAACTTTTCACCTTATAATCATTTTTGAATGGTAAAAAATGGTTTTTAAATTATATTGGTATTATAAATTTATGTGGATTTACAATTTTTTTTTTAAATGTGAGTGATTTATTTATTTTTTAATTATAATTATAATTTTTAAAAACTAAATAAATATTTATATTTTTTAATTTATATATATATATATATATATATATAGGCTTACAATTATTTCACATCAACAAATTTGAAATAGTTAATTAATATTTATATTAATTAAACAAAATAATATTATAATAATTTTTTTAAAATAAAAAATAATTTTCAGATTCAAAATACATTTTTATGCCTACAATCATCTCCCATCAACAAGTTTCAAATAATTAATCATTACTTATTTCATATAATTAAGCTAATATTATTATTAATAAATTTTAAAGAAAAAGATTGAATTATTTTGTAAATTCGAATTATATTCATATGATTAATTATGGTTACACTTATCCCATCGAGGAGTTTGAAATAATTAACTAATATTTAAATTAATTAAATTAATAAAATTATTCAAACTTTTTTTTAAAAAAATTAAGTTGCCTCGAAGGTGAAAGGGAAGCCGGAGGATTGTTTTTTATAATTTATTATATTATATGTATTATGAAATATTATATTAAATCTCCAACTAAATAAAAGTAGTGAGTTTACTATAAAACTATATAATTGGTTAAATAATTTAATTTTTTTATTCGTATGGAAAAAAGGGGAGAATACCTATCCAACATGTTGCATTTCTGTGTCCAAAGCCCTCTGTCCTTTTCACGTCATTTAACCCTCTTTCCTAAAAAAAATACTTTCATTTACATATGATACAAGAGACCATAAAAATTCAACCACTATATACAAATTAATATTAAAATACATCAATATTTAATAATCAAACAATAATTGTTTTCTACATACAAGACCATCAAGCATTTCTAGTAGTTGGTATTATTCCTAGCAGAAAAAAGTGTCTAAAACAAAGAATTTACAAAACTGGTCACAAAAAAAAAAATCAAATTAAAAACCTCAGTAGATAGACAACATATTAAATGCAAAGCAGAAGTTATTACATGTACATTTAGATACAACATAGATGCATAAATTTTATCGAATATAATATCAAAAAATTTAATAAAACATGCATTATGACCTAAACTCTAATATATTTTCGAACCCTGCAACAAAATATCTAATATTTTCTTGCACTCATTTCTACATTTAATAATGATTTCAAAAGGCCAATAATTATTACTCTTGCTAATGATTATTATTGTTGATTGTACTTGTTTAATGAACGAAAAAAATGCCCACCTTATTCAGTTTTCGCATTGGTAATGACGATATCAAAATCTTTACAATTGCTTAGCTTCTTGTGCTATGCAATATTTTGCTTGAGATCACCTACAGATATGGAGGGTTGCTCAACGTCGACGTTATCGAATTCCACCCCACTTTTGAACTTAAAATGGACTACCATTTTCCCTTCAAAAAAAGGAGCCCATCAAATTTACACTGACAAGTGAAAATTTTCTTTTTCTTTTGGCTAGCAGCAGGTTCCCTACCTTCCTTCCATCCTGCTTAGACAGCTGACCACAGAAACAGGTGTTGTAAATGATCGAACATTCCAAAACCTTGATACGTGTCTGTATTTGAATGGACAAAAAAAGCATTTATATATTTGTCTCATGTAAAACCAATCAATAGAAATATTTTAATACTAAATATAATAATATAGTATAATATTACACTATACTATATATACACATAATAATAATATTATATATATATATATGTATGTATATATATATAGTAGAGTATAATAATAATAATAATAATAATAATAATAATAATAATAATAATAATAATAATAATAATAATAATAATTTTATTATTATTATTATATTTACTATAATATTTGATAATTTATCATAAAAAATATTTTATATATTTTAACAACACGAAAGAGAACATTGTGAATTTTACATTTAAAAGTGACAAGAATAAATTAAACCTTCTCCATCCAAAGTGTGGAGGGTATGTGTGGGAAAGGATTTGCTCATTTACAGTCAATCAGACACCTCTTCTTGCATTCTTCCACTTTCACTTTACCGATTCTTGCTACATATCTGTTGGAGAAATGCTCCGCTCCCACCACTTTATAAAAATCAACAGAAGAAACATTTAAAAAGGTATAAAGTTTTTTTTTTTTTTTTTTTTTAAAAATTGTCAGACAAATCTGCAGGGCTTCGCCACTGCATATAGCCTCCGATTTAAATATTTATATTTATTAATTAAAATAACAATATTATAATTAATTTAAAAAATAATAAAATATTAAAAGTTAATTTGCAGATTCGAGCCATAGCCGTGTGGTTCAAAATACACTTCTTATGCCTACAATTGTCTCTCGTCGACCAGTTTGAATTTGTCAGCCGCCCACAAGTTCATTTTCTGATTAACATTAAAATAAAAAGGAGCTTGGATTGCTCCGAATATTGTATGCTTCTACTTTTTAATTTTCACCTTCTAACCACTTTAATCTCTCATTCTTAGACATGGCATTGGGCACCTCGCCATCCCAGTCTCCACTACTCATGGCTCGAGTACTTGTACGAGCCATCATTAGTTGTTTTGCAATATGTTGACGAGCTGCTCGGCGACATGTTTCTGGTGTGAAGGTGGCGTAATCAAATTTGCATACTGTTGAAGATCCCTAGATTGACTGGGGAAATTTATCCGGCATTCATAATTGTTTTGATTTTATTTGGGCAACGGATAATATTTTTTTAATATTTAATACATTTTATAGATTTTGTGATTCATGGAAAGTGTGAACCTCATAAAATTTTTAAGTGTTGGTTAAGTTGAGGTAATTGATTTTTTTAATTTTTGGATTCATTTTTTTTATAAGATACAATAATAAATGATTTTTGTGGCATTTATATTAAAATACAAATTCTAATTTAACTCCCGTGACAATGGATGCAAGCCCAATCTCTCATTTATGCACATTTAGCTATCCAACAAGAACAATATTTCAAATCTAAAACCCATTTTTAGGTAAATTATATAATGTTTTAAACCCACAACGACATGAAAAACTACATAAATACCCAAACTCTGGTTTATATGTGTTGATCAATCAAAAGTGCATAAAGAGTATGCAAAAGACTATCTAAAATCCCGTTTCAATTTCCAATATCAACCTAAAGAAATGAAAATATTGTGTTAACAATAATCAAAAAAAGAAATCATAACTAGAAACCATTTTGATGTTTATGGCTCTCATCTTTATAAATCAACGACCTGTGCCACAAGAATATAGACAACCGTGCACAAATATTTTTTACCACAAACCATATTGAAAAAAAAACAAAAAAAAATGTATGAGTGTAACCAAAAAAACAAGGCAACACACAAATTCAAGCTTTACCCTGTAGACCTATATGGAAGTCTATGGCACAAACAAATGTATTGATTAAAAAAAATGACATAATTGTCAACAACAAAACTAAGACATAAACCATGCGCTCAAAAGCATTAATGCAAAGATAATGACTTGAGTTTTATTCATCTCACAATCACTACATTTCTAGTCTTTGACCGTTACACATTGAGCAATTAAAACAACACAAACTTTAAAACCCATAAACTATTTTTAGAAAAAACCTAATAAAATCCATAAACCATTCACAAATATTTATTTACAATAAATCAATTCTTACTTTGATCCCATGTTTAGCTAAGAACTTTTTAGTCACAAAACTCAACTTTGACAATAACAAAATCATAACCCTGTATATTTATACATAAGTTTAGGACACGAATAAATCCATTGACTAAAAAAAATTAAAAAATCACCACTGTAAAGAATAAATCTCAAATAAAAATAATATGCTAACTATGATCATACAAAGGCATTGAATGGAGTTTAAGTCACCTCGCAATAACTACATTCCCTTTATCCACTTTATGGATGTTAAGCTATCAAAATGAATCCTCAAAATTACTTTCAAAGTTGGCGAGCTCATATATAAATTAGTTTTTTAAGTATGCTGTTAATGAAATCATTAATTTGGATGGATAACACATCAAAAAAAAACCTTTGAATTCTTAAAATACACATTAAAATCCAACATAAAAAAAAGTTAAAGACATAAAATGTAGTAGCTAAATATATACACAACAAACATACCAATGTGGAAAAATGTTACCATGATACATGAACATCTGTGGGATAATTAATGCCCACCAATAGACCTCCATCCATGTAGCATGAGCTAGTGAACCCATGCCACATGTCAGCATTAGGGTACCATGATCGTATTCATCCTCCAACCTCAAATGTTGATCTTTATAGAATAGAGGTCTCAATCTAGTTGGTGAATGCCTATTAATGTAAATATAGAAATAATTCATACTTAGTTAAAATATAAATCCATAAAGGGTTATTCAAAAACTTTCATGTAGATTTTCAATACATTGAGGAATATTATAACATATTCATCTTGACTGATGATGGGTTAAAATATAAATACATGCAAAATCACTAAATACACAAGGTATTTAACTATTGGCCACCCCAATATGCTAAAATTTTCATCTCTTCCCATTTAGATAGGGTTTCAATACATTTATTTTTATTACAATATTGATCAAAATCTATCTCAACATTCCTATCATGAGTTTGTAACACGTATACTTGTGAATGAGATTTTATTCTCCTTGGCTTAGATCCAAACAAACATTGAAGATTAAGGAGAAAATTAATATTTAACGGTATAAGATGTAGGTTAGATGGGGTCTTAAGAAATGTGTAATTATCAAGCCCATAAACAATAAAAAAATATCAAAAACAGAAATTTTCATAATTTAAATTAATTCCAATGACATTCAAATACCTAGGTTATGAACCCAAAATTATCCAAAAGAAATACTTTTAGCTTCAACAATGTGAATTGATTTATTAAATCCTTGATATATAAAATGTCAATGAGTGCTCAATAGATTCTCTATAAATGGTGGCTAAATAATCTGATTAAATGAACTACAATTATTATCTACTTACATGTGACATTTAGTTTCAAATTAGCATTATGAACACTCATATTGACTTCTAACTACTAACATATAAAATTGAGGAACAAAGTGGATACAAATCATTAAATTAAATGGGATATGAATCCCAAGGTAAGATGATATTAAGATAGCTTGGAACAACAAGACAAGATTGTAGTTGCACAAGATGGAAATTTTAGCAAGGTGGAAGTTAAAAAATTAACATATATTTCAAAATTTAAACAAAATAAGCTAACATAAACAAGTGGGCTAAATTAATTTTATAATAAATATGAATGTTACAAAAACATTTTTTGAATATAGATCTCACTCCACTTTGAGTTGTGTGTATGCAAACAATTCAAGGTATGAGAGGAATATAAATTTGGATATAATAATTTTCATTTATGAGCATCAAAAACAAAAACCAATGCATTTGAGAACCTACAAAAATATATTTCTTTTTTTGCACAAATAGGATTCAACATAAAAAATCCAAATGAATTATAAATTATTAACAATAAATTACCTTATTCATCAATGAAAAATAGGAGTACCATGTGATCAACACCATAGGGGCTAGGAACTTATACACAGGGGTCAACCTTACACTTGAGTTAAGTGTGTATTAATAATGAGTGCATTGTGTTAACTTGCTGAAAGTGAACAAAACCACATTAAAATAAACATAATTATAATACTTGTAATAAATGTAACTTGAATTCAATGTGAATAAATAGGGAAATTTTTTTTAACAAAAATGCTAAAATAAGGCTAAGAATGTAGATTCTTAATATCAGAAGGAGAAATAATTCCTCTTATTTTTGTAGACTAAAGGTGTGAATATAATAAATATGAGAAAAAATATATGCTCAATGCATGTTTTCTATTACTAATATTGTGTATGTCATCAACCTTCAGCCTGATGCATTTATTACATATATAGATACATAATACAGTAGGTATTTATAACTATTGACATTTTAAAAAATAATGATTACAAGTAATTTCATCATTCTCATGTGTGATGGTTGAAATTCTTCCATATATATGTCGGCTGAATTTTTTAGTCAAACATTTACTCAAAGAGATTCATTGTCATGTCACAAAATTAAGAAGTGAAACCTGGTAAGAAACATAGATGGAGTGTGAGAAAAAGCTACATGTAGTGAACAAATATCACACATGTTAATCTAGGAACAAGAGGTTCCAAAATAAGAAAAGTGATACAAAAAAATGTAGTTCTTGAAAAGTGATATAATAGGTGCAAGGGCCACTAAGCATAAGTGTTGTGAGACATGTGTATGCATAATGGATGTGACACAAGGGGCTCCAAGCTGATTTATGCATTATATGTATGGGTACACAAAGGATAATTTAAGAAGATGCATAGTCACACATAGGTAAGTCACTATTTATTGAAGAGAAATATTCTTCACTTTGTAATTTTTTAGTTGAATAACTTATAATTGAATTTTATGAAAGTTATACCACTTGGATTGATAATCATATTGCCTTGCTTTGAACACTATAAAAATTTGATGTGTGCTATGGTTGGTACATGTGTATATCACTTCAAGAAACTGATCCTTAACTATGGGGTGCAAGTGTTCAGGATCTAGATTAGAAGTATTTTTTGTCATTTATGACTCAATAAGTGGATGAAATTAAGGATTAAGGATCTCCACATATATTTCTAGTTGCATGCCTAAATATAGAGACAAATCAAAAATAAAAGCATTCTCACTAGTTAAACTAAGAATTATGTAATAACCATATCATAGAGATTGTATCTTTTAGTTTGGACCCTTGAATTGATTGTTTAGAAGATAAAACCAAACCTTACTATAAAATAAAATTTCATGAGTTGTGAAATGCATGTCCTATTACTCCTTATAATTTTTTTAGGAGTGAAAGAGAATTTATTTAATCTTGTAATGAATAGATTTATGTGGAACAAAATATTCTATACTTTCTTCACTTTAGTTTTCTATGTGTATTACTCAGTGTTGTCTAGTGTGATGTAGGAGATGTATAGAGGTTTCAAATTATGTAACTCAATAAATGTTTGTAATGGAATATACATGTGTAGAGTTTTCAATTGAATTATTGTAGTAATGTTGTAACTACAACAAGTTATCATACCAAGTGCAAACACAAACATAATTTTAAAATTTTAAAATACAAACATATATGCATTTGAAAACTTTTGTGTACCCATATTTATGTGGATGAAACATCGTTAATCGATCTAACTACATGACTAAAAATTCTAACAGTGCTTGAAAATTTTGTCTCAAAAAGTTCAAATATCAATTAGAGATTATGGATGTTGGGATTCCAAATTTAAACCATACATGGTAGAATAAATCTTGTGCAATTCCCATTACATCAAATTATTTATTCAAAGGAACAATTAAAACAATATTTCAAACCATATCCACTAGAACAAACACATCATCATGATGGTGATTCGTCATAGGTAACCTAGTTATAAAATCCATGCTAAAATATTCTTATGGCCTTGATAGAATCAATATAGGTGTGTAAAGCACAAACTTCCTATTTGTGGGCTTTGTGAGGAAATAAGGAATACATGAGATGATGTAGGTTTTCACATGTGCATGTGCATGTGAAATTAGTATAAGTGTTACTATAATACACACACACACACACACACACACACACACACACACACACACACACACACACACACACACACACACACACACACACACACACACACACACACACACACACAATCCTTGTCACATTAAAGTGTCCTAATGTCTTATTATAGTGTGACTCCTAGATGAATCTCTTATGAGGTCTGCTAATAGGAACATAGAGATTCTTAATACTATATATGGGTTAGTTTGATAGATATAACTCTCAAGCCTGTTTACCTTCTATGAGGCCAATTAAGGCATATACTATGTACTTTTCAACATATTATATGGATACTAAAAATGTATATTTATGTCCATATGTGTCCAACACTATGATGAGTGTGTGAACCATAAATTTCCTAAGGCCATAGAATGTATTTTTATCCATCCCTTTTTGTAATTGATCACAATATGGAACTATTGTAGGTAAGTCACCCACTTCACATAGTGAACATTCTCTTACTTTCTCTATGTCAAAAAAAATACTAAAGTGGCTTATGATCAAAATGAATGACTACGCTCCTTCCCAAAGATGTAGTGGTGCCATTGATTAATTTCTTGCACAATAATGTCAAACTTTTTATCATTGGTGGATTACCTTTGAAACATGTTTATACATGTCTCTATGTAGCATGTGATCATATGTCCATGATACATTAGCACTAAACTATGTGGATAGTCATAATCACTAGTGTGGAGTTAGAATGAATGTCCAATGTTGGGAATTGCAAACACATGGAATGCATATAGGCATTTATTGATATCATTAAAAACACACTTTTGTGCACATGTCTAATAAACGTGGATTGGTATTTGTTATCTATTTGAGAGGCCAAGACATGTGAGAAACTAAGGTCAAACTTGTTTTAAAAGTTGGCGAGTCCATCAAATTTCTTGAATTATATCAGATTGTGCAGAGTTAACCAAACCTAGATTAATTTTATATTTTATAGATCATCATGAATTCTTACGTAATGAATGATTTATCATAAGTATTGTATCTATGAAAATATAAAAAATACAATTTGTAATCTGGCTTCTCCAAACTATTTCTTAATATTAGAATGCTATCCATGTTGAAAATGATGAAAGAGTTGAAGAAGGTCCCAAAGAGATTGACCATCAAGAACATGAAGGGTTTTAGCACATTGGTCAGTCTAAAAGGCATAACCAACCATTTTAAAAATCCTTTATGTTTCACATATTTCTCCAAAGTATTTCTTAATATTAGAATGCTATCCACGTTGAAAATGATGGAGTTGAAGAAGGGCCCGAAGAGATTGACCATCAAGAACATGAAGGTTTTTAGCACATTGGTCAGTCTAAAAGGCATAACCAACCATTTGTAAAATCCTTTATGTGTCTTGAAGGCTATCTTTTAAACGTCTTCAAGATGGACTAAAACATGGTGGTATCTTGGATTCATGTTGATTTTTGTGAACTATTGTGCACCTCTAAGCTATTCCAAGGGGTATTCAATGAAAAATAATGGATTTTTATTATTCATTTTAGTTTTTCTTGAGTGTACAATTGTCCATGTATAGACAACAAGATAATCCTTTTTGAGTGTCAGGACTATCAAAATATCACAAGGAGAAGAGATAGTGTTGATATTTCCTTCATATAGGACCTCTATTATTTGGTTTTAGACTTCATCATTCTCCCAAAATGATCTACAATATAAATGGATAGTTAGAAGAGGAGTCTATGAACTAGATTTATGTATTTTTATATGTGCAATGTGTAGGAATAGGCATTACTATTCTGCAAAGGTGTCTATGGTAGTGGTCTTGGTGTATAAACAAGTGATGTTTAGATAAGTGGTATAAGTTTATGTGGGACATGTTTTAGATTAAGAAAGTAAGGATTGTCACACACAACATTGAAATTCATCATGGGTTTATGAGTGATATCGATGGCCATATTTGTTACCACACTTATCCTTAATTTTATCTTTATTATAATGCATGTGATTATTGAAGTTTTGTGTTCTTTTTGGGTTGCTCTTCTTTGTGAAAATTTTCTACTTTAGCATCAAAGGATAAAATGGAGTATTGTGCATGAGATGGATCTAGTGCATGGAATTAGATGAAAAGGTTAGATGTTGCTTCATTTTTTTACTTGGCTTATATCTTGGCTACATTATGATAATATTGCACCAATGTGTTAGAAGTCAAGAACTCCTTCTCCACACAAATATAAAATGAAATTTCAATGATGTACTTTATTATTTTATTTCATAGTGTAATACTTGCTCTAACCTTTGTGTTAGAGTATCCCTATGTAAAAACATCATAAGTAGGCCAGATATAAATAAAGTGGTAGATTATATTAGACAAGAAGCATCCAATAGTTAAGGTTCAAATTTTAAAAAAGATGTTAAAATTCTTACGCATGCAATAGGCCCTATGACTACTTGCACATTGTATATATAAAATAGAAATAACCTGTAAAACTAAAAAATAATAATGGGAAATTATTTTTAGTTTTTCATATGAATAACAAGGATTTCATTGGAAGCATGGGGGAGGGTCTTTGTGAATTACAAACATAACTACAGGTTGGAACAATGATTTCTCTCTTTTCTATATTTATTTTAAAGGCATACATTTAATACTTTTTTATTAGTGGAGTATAAATTAAAAACATGTTTATGTATTATATCCAAAAAAATGTATAACATATAACACAAATAACATGTTTCATTATGTTTCACAACACTAACTTTTGATTACAAATTTTTATTTGCCAACACATGTTTGATAAATGTAACCATTTTTATCTCTCCAAAAAAAATACTATTTAGCATAGCTAATAAATATACACAGCTGATTTTGTGTATATATTTATTCTATTTAATATCAATCTCATTATTATTTTATGGTTTAAAATAAATATATGTCATAGGGTCACATGAATAGATGGCATTTTAAAACTAGTCAGGTTATAAGAGGGCATACCGAATTAAGTTTACAATATATGTATCCTTTGAGGAATACGAAACTAAACCTATAGCAAAAGGGTATTCACAAGTTTAAAATGTTGACTACTATGGAAAATTTTATCCAATTTACAAAATAGATTCCATAAGGGCAGTATTCTAATTGGCTACAACACAAAGATGGGAATTCTATAAAATATATGTCAAAAGCACCTTCTTTCCTTGATATTTGTAGGAATAAATATGCATGTACAAACCTCCTAGGTACATAAGTAGTGATAAATATAGGTGTGTGTAGATTGAGAAAGTCCTTTTATGTATTGAAACAAGCTTAGTGAGATTAGTGTGAAAATGTCAACAAGTTCTTAATAAAATGTTTATTGACAAGAAATCCCTCTGACCCTACAGTTAACACCAAGAAATTAAATGGGAAACTCCTTATTTTGGTCATCTATGTCAACTTCTTAATCATCACATGGAGTTACACCATACATGTTTATGTTTTGAAAGATTAGATAATGAATTATTATGAGATGAGTGACATGGGCTTATTGTATTTTTATCTTGGTCTTTGTATTTCACAATGTGAGAAAGGAGTTTTTTAATCACTTATGGTATGATCAAGATATACTCAATTTTTTTAACATGAAAAAATGCAAGTCCACATTGAATACTTATCAATATATAATCAAAATTTATAACAAGTGTTATTTCCTTTGATTGTTAGTACTATAGTCACCAAAAAAAATTCATGAATGCTTGAAAATGTTAGTTTTATCCCAATTTTATTTTAATTAGATTGATCACTTAATATAGACCTATTTCACCACCTCATTATATCATAAGTACTTGTATGTACCTATCCCTATCTAAGTTGTTGTCATACACCTAATAAAAATCTTAATTATCAAAAATTGTTCTAAGCATTTGTACATATATCTTAGATCATTAATTTTAAATGTTACATTTCATGACAAAATTAGGTCAATAGTGGTAGTCAATGTTCACCCCTATTGGTCAATCATGAATTTTACTATAGTAATGACTATTTTTCAAAATTTACACTCTCTATTATACAGTGGTCCATATTTCTAGGATAGGTATCTTGAGGTTTTCCCCTTTTGGATTTATATAAAGTCACATCTAAGACACCTATTCTACAACTTATAAATTTCACTGTTGCATCACCCATATATTATTGGACATTGAGAAAATATTCCATAACATTTCCAAATTAAATACCATTCATTTAGAACAACCTTTAGCCAAGTCATAAGCCTATTTGATCTATTTCAAGCAAATCATTATCAATTATTGAATCCATCTCTAGATTCATACATGTAGAAAAAGTATCAATATTACAAAAATTATTCTAAGTGGGAGAATTACAAGGGCTTCATTTCCATCTTCATATTATTAGACATGTATGAAGTGATAAGTCATCATAGGATTGATTGGGTTAAACTCAACCCATTACACTCCCCCTTTATTATTGTTGTAGGTTTTTGACTATTTAAAACCATATTAGGGTTTTAAATTTAAAAAAGTCATTTGAAGGTCATCTGCACATGCCCAAAAGTCAAATTTACACACACATGCGAGTTTCAATCAAACACAAATGAATGTTCTCTGATTTTATGGATTTTAAATGAATATATAATTTACTAGTAGAGAATATTAGTGGTATTTGATCTAGTCCCTTTATAATTAAGCTTAACCATGATCAATGGAAATTACAGTTTCTATTGTATATGTATAATGTAATCTAATTGATCTATTTCATCCCTCTGTTAGTTCCACATAGTCAAAATACATAGATAACTCAACTATTTTTGATTATCTTGTTCATAGTTAGCTTTTTCATTCATTCATGATTCATCTATTTTAGTTATTTTGGTTAAGTTCTAGTAGTTATAAGTGATTTACAGTATTTTTTACCTTTATATTATTATATCTTAATTATATTTGATACACTAATTATTTATAAATTATGATAAAATATATTGGTGAACTCACACATTTTATTTTATCATTGTTTCAAAAACATTATATTAGGTTTTATTATTGCTTGCACAACATGCCATGATTAACCTATAATCATGGTATCCCTCCTTTTTACTTTTGATTCAGTCTTGCTTGTGCTCACCATTCAGTTGATCTTAATTATCTAAAGTCACTCTCATGGTTTGTATTAGTTTATGTACCAAACCATATCCTAAAATCCACTCTATTATGATGACCAAGTTTGTGTGATAAAATTTCATATAAAGCATTTAACGTAAAAATAGAATCTTGATGCCTCTTTTTTCCTTAGAAGAATCTTTTCAAAATACCTGATTAGGTCCATTGTAGGTGTCAATTTTCCTTTAGTTATAATCAAGATTCAGAATCCCAATTAGGTCTTTGGATTTTGAATTCAGTGTTTTCATTATTAATCATAATTTAAAAGTCTTATTAGGTCAGTCTTGGGCATTTTTTAACACTTATACCTGACCAAGGTTTAAACCCTAATTAGGTCTAAGGGATTCCAATTTCAATGTTCCTATTATAATCAAGAATTTTTTACCACTTGGGTCTTTCATTCATCAGACTTTGTCTTATATTACTAGTCAGGTAATTTTCCTCAACTAGGTCAGAGCATGGCATCCCAGGTTCTGTAATGTTAATTGGGTCCACATACCCAATAAGGTCTACAAGAACCCAAGTTCCTTAGTTTAGTTTTAGTTTGAGAATCTTTGTCATCTTTCTCAATGGGGTTTTCTATGTTTTTTTTTACCTCATCAGGTCTTATTTTTGGAATCCAATTCTTCCACCCACTTAAGCTACACTTAAAGAGGTTGTTAAAATAGGGTTTTATTATATTTTATGATTTTTCCTACACATGTTATTTAGCTTTCTTAGGTATTATTTAGATCAATGGGGAAGATAATCCCACATTCATGATGATTTTTTATCATGTCTATCTTACATGTATATATGTACATTTCCTAAATCTACTTTTGATAATGAAGCTTTTTTATTACTCGTGTTTGATTTTACTTTTACAATAGGTATTTCTTCTACATAAAATATTTTTACATATTTCATAGATTTGGGTATCATGTTTACTCATACCTCGACCCTTGAAATTATAGCCTAATCCAACAAAAGAATGTAAAATATTATAAATAAAAAGGGAAATGTCCAATGTAAAAAAAATGCAATAGATAAGCAAAAAAGGATATCCCTAAATAATTATGTCATCCTATATAATAATAGTCAATTCAACTAAGATCAAACATGAATAAAAACATAAATGATTATAAATATGTAACATATAATTTAAATTCAACTTAATTAAAAGACAAATTACTGTAAATATATCATCCAAAAAGTAAAATCAACTGAAATTAAAATTAAATGATTTTGAAAATGTAATTCCAAAATGTAAGATAAGTCAAGTCAAGTTATGTCAAATATAAGGGAAAAGATTGATTGAAAATAAGTGGCATCCAAACATGTAAAACAAATCAATTCAATCTATATAAAATATAAATAAGGACACAGAGGATTGTAAGTAAATTTTTATGTGTAAGAAAAGTGAAGTCTACAAACTCAAACAAGAACATGATGAGAAAAATAAGAAAAATACTTCAATAAGTGAGTAGTCAAAATCAATGTGCTATAAAACATGATGTATGAAAACACAACCACCTAATGATATGACTAAGATGACTAAGATGGTGTGGATAGAAATGGAGAGAATTTGTAATGAAGGTCTGGATATATTACCTAGATCCTAAAATTCAACTCATAAACTAAAAATCCAAGTGGAACATAAATGATGAAGGTAAATTAACTCTCATGGCTAATGAGAGAAGACATGATCAGCTAAAATTTCTATTCATCAAGACCATATCAAGTAAAATGTGATGAAATGAGGGATGGAAGGTCCCACATGGGTGATGTATAAATTATTAGCAAAGATGAGAAATTTTAGACAAGTAGGAAAGGCTAAAATATTTTAGCATCAAGAACCTAGGAAACTCCACCTAAGAAGCACAAAGTTTGGGCTAAAAAGTGTAGTACATACATCATCCCATGAAGGTTATATGCATGAAAAAAAAAATGTCTTACCTTCCACAACATGTTCCCCTCTCCTCAATACCCCTTACAAACTCATCATCATACTGTAAGTATTAGGTAATTGTGTGTAAACACTATTTATTAATTATATAGCACCTTAGTTTTATAAACTTGGAAAATATAGACCTTTTTTGTTCCTTTATGTTTTATAACTTTTCTCTCTATTAAAAGGCTCAATTTTTCTCTCTTGCTACCTATTTAATATCTCTTAGTTTGACTAATGTTATTCTTATGACTCAAATATGCCATCATACTCAGAATGATATAAACTTGATTGTCTTCTATCTTTTCAAGTTATGGACCTATGCCTATTTTCCATCCACCCAAACACTTTCATGTCATTTAGATGCCTATGTTGATGAAAGTGTCCTATCTCAAAACAAGTGTACATTACCCTAGTCATCTAATTTTAAAATTAAACAGATACCTATGGTCAGCCTAAATTATTTTATGCAATATATTCTCTAAAATGATTGGTATATCTACATAATCAATCCTCATTCATTCATCACCTATTACAAACTTAAAAACTTATGAGGAAACATACCAAAACCATTCAATCAATCATTCAAGTGAGAAAAGATTCCTTTTTTTCTCCTATTTCCATATCAGTTATAAGTAAAACACATTTATAAGTCTAAAGTATTGAAGGAGCAACCCATGATCTATATTTTCCAATTTACAAGATAGGTCACTATTATATTTTATTATCACACATTGCATCCTTATGCACACACAAGCCCACACATAGGGGGATAACTACATGAATTTGAGGCCCTCTTCAAAGTAGTGTCTCTGTAGGAAACACCAAATAACAAAGGGGTCTTTGGGATTAGCTATATGTAGTGATCCCATTAAACTATTTTCCCATAATCACTATGAAGATGAAGAACTAATGTTTTACGATTTAACAAGGATTGATAACCCATAATCCATATATAATCACACCAGATCAAAGGTGACATAGAACTTAACAAATTCTACGTTATTGCATCTAGATCTAGTAGGTATTCCATACTAGACACCTACATCTAGGTTAAACATAAGCATTGACATAAACATCTGAGGTTGATGTAAGTGTCTAAGGTCATAGAGGTCAAATTTACAAAATGTGGCAACTGATCCAAAATCCATATCTAGTTTATTTCCAGCATGTTCCATATTAGATATGAATAAACACAATAACCCAACTAAGTACCATTGTTTTTTAATTTATTACAATATGAATCATTGGTTTTAATTACTATTTTTATCATATCTCAGTATTTAAACTTAGAATATTGTTTATCTAAGTTTATAAATTTAATTGGACTACTATAGAGATATTTTATCACCCTTGTGCCCTAGGCTATCTCTAACCCATTTAACCCTAGATTCCTTAATCTATATTTTAGGGTTCAACATTTGGTGAACCTAATCTATATGAATGAAAAAATGGATTTTTAGGGTTTTTAGTTATCTAGGGTATTATATTGTTGTACTTTTTCATTTCCTACTACTATTTTGCATGAAACCTAAGCATAGCCCTTTGTTGGGAGGTGTGTCTATTGAACACATTGACCTTCCTCTCCTTCCACCTAAGATGTTTCAAACTAATGAAGTGACTAATCATATGGTCCATGATGATACAAATGTTGAACATGAAAAAATATTGATGAAGTTATCATAGATGAAGCTTCTAATAATGAGAACCATGATTGTAATGAAAATAATGAACATGGGTAAATAGATCATGATCAAGTGCTAGAAATGACATCGTTTCATGAGTGCATTGTTCAAAACCCTAAAGATCTTGATGAAATATTAAGAATCATATTAGAAATTAAAAAATAAAAAAGCATAGATGAAAAAGTAGGTCCATCTATTGATCATGTTATTATAGATATGGGTCATCCCCATATACAAACAACCCTCACCTTGAGCACTTCACCACTTCATACTTATAATAGGGGTGTGGGATATGTATTCACACCTTTGTTCCCTGAAACTATTATTTCCACATCTTACATGGGAAACTTTAGTAATTCAACCTAATTTATGGTTTCAATGTTTGAATCTACACAACCTATAGGTACACCTCCTTTGGTGACTTCTCATATATCTACCCTTAAATACCAAGCAGTGCAAGATCTTTTTCAAACTATAAAACTTTTTAAAATTAACGTTACAAATATTGAATAATTTTTTTTTGAAATCACTTTATGTTTTGATTTACAAGAGGTGTTCCATAATATTCTTGCACCAGAGATATCTTTGCACCCCTTGCCAACTAGTTTTGTTGCACCTAATTCACATTTTATAATAGCAAGGGTGATCATGAATAACATATTCTATGTTTTTATGAAGCATGCCTTGATTATGCATCTAATGATAAAATTTTAGCTAAATTATTTCCAAAGATCTTAAAATACTATGCTTTTAAGTGGTTATAAGTTTTACCTTTCCAATCTTTAAAGGCATTCAAACCTATTTCAGATCAATTTTTGTGACAGTTCTCTATCAATATCATCGAAAAAGTTTTGTATGCCAAAATTGCAAAAATACAAG
>JARHVA010001003.1:957500-1002500 GCA_037957365.1 Torreya grandis | reverse complement strand
AGGGGATAACTACATGAGTCTATGATGCTCTTCAAAGTAGTGTCTATGTAGTTAACATCCATTGATAGATAGGTCTTTGGGGTTAACTTGATACTATGAGCCTAATTATTTATTTTTATCACATTCATCATGAATATGAATAATTTGGGTTTTGATATTTGATGGGGAGTGACAATCCATAATCTATATTTGAGCATACAAAGGTGAAGGTAACATAGATCCTAAAACATTCTAGGTGTTCGCATCCAAATCCAATAGGTATTTTATACTTTACACTTGCATAAAAGTTATACAAAAGTGTCGATGCAACTGTTTGAGGTTGACACAAGTGTCTAAGGTTAAAGAGGTCAAATTTACATAATTTAAAGACTAATGTATAATCTATATCTAGTTTATTTATAACATGTTCCTTATCAAATCTTAATGTGCATAGTAATCTAGCTAAGTAACATTATTTTTTTCATTTATTTCAATATCAATCATTGGTTGTACTTACTATTTTTAGAATATCTTAGTAGTTAAATTTATAATATTGTTTATTTGAGTTTGTAAATTAATTGGCCTACTATAATTATATTTTATCATCCTTGTGCCCTAGAATATCTCTATCCCATTTAACCCTAGATTCATTAATCTATATTTTAGAGTTAAACATTATATGAGAAATAATTTAGGTGGCACTATAAATCAAGGAAGATATAAAAATATACTAATATAAGACCTCATACCCTAATATTCTAGCCTACCATAATCCATTGCACATCAATTCTATCATGAGGCCAATTGTGGAGTTTACGATTCAACTAGATAGTATATGTGCCAAATAAAGATCCTATTTTTTTTATGTGATCTAAATTTTAATATTTTTATTTACATTTTAATATTGTATTTTCTTATAATATGTATTTATCTTCCATAAGAATTTTAAAAACTAACCATGTTTGATATACAAGACTAACATAAGATATCTTACACTCAAATACATGAGGGGAGAACCTAAAGATCATGGTGCCTAAAAGGCTCCTAGACTTTCCCCATGTGGAAGTGTGCAATATTAAAACCAACTTATGTGTACCTCAAGTGAAATGAAAAATTGGATAGATGGGGATTGTGAGTGATTTATACATTTAAAAATAAGGTGGTATAATAATTAATATGCTTGTAACGTACCAAAAGGAGGGAAAATGGTGCTCTGAAAATGATGAGGTTGTATAGTAAAAAGGTGATAGCAATTTTACTAAATATCCTATTCTAACCAACATGGGATCTAGCACAAGAATTAATATACAATCTCATCCCAAAAGAAGGGGAAATTAAATATAATGCCAAATAATCACAAGGAAACTAAAGCAAATTGAAAAATAGTAAAAATGTGATGTACAAGACCTGAAGGTGATACTTAAGATTTGTATGTGAAGCAAAGGTCATTTGTAAAATGATTATAAACAAATCTAGAATGATAAAACTAAGATCCATAAGGGAAACAAAATATGATTGTAAAAATTATATAAAACAAAAAGGTTATATTTAAGATTCTTACGTGAATTTAAGTCCATTTATTAAATGATTAATAACCAAAAAACAAACAATTTTGTAACAAAAATGATGCCGAGGAAATTAAAATGCATAAAATTAAATAAACATGAGACAAAAGAATTAATTAAAATATATGTTAATTACTATATCAAAGAGGAGCATGTGAAATGTGAGCATAATTGTCTTAGAAGGTTTCTTGAACTTGAATGTGTTTATTTTTTAGACGTGAAAGGTTATTTATTTATATTTCATGGTAAGGATGAGATGGGTAAGTGCATAGAGTTGGGGGATAATTACATTAACATTTATCATAACTTAATGTGTTATAGACATTACACATACCTGTAATTTCCATAACATGTATGCATTATTTAAAACTAGGCTTGGAGAAAGAAAACATAAATGCATATGTTTTATTATGCATATGTGTTATGTTTAGTGAAAGGGTAAATTTACATTTCTATTATTACTTTTATATTCATTATAATTTAAATTTATTTTATTAAATTAAGAAACTAGGGTCACTTTGCATTTAATAGAGTTGGTCTCACAATTGCATGCTTTAAAATGTAGAAAATAGTTTTAAAAAATCCAATTTAGTCAGTACTTAGGCATTTTTAAGGTCTCAATATTGAAACTAGGGATTTCAAGAAATAATGTTTATAATTCATGTCCATATTTGGTAAATATATAGTCATTTTTTTAAGTTTTTATAACTTCTAAATTACTTCTTGGCATTTATAGGAGTCTTAGGTTTGTCAAAATTTAATTTTACAAACCACTCACTTTGAAATCAAGCCAAAGTTGTGAGATTAGGGTAGCATAGGTCTCATTGATGACCTTCACACATCAAACTTCCACTTTTTTTTTAATTTCACTTGTTCATCATCCCTCCCTCATCCCTAATCACTTCTTCCTCATCCTTCATTATCTCTATCTCTCTCCTTATTCCTCATTATCCCTAATTAAGGTTAGTGGAATATGTATGCTTAAAATCTTGATTTCAATAATCATTTTTTGGTACCTCACAAAGACCTCATTCATCCTCACCATCCCTCATCATTTCTAATCACCACTTGATCATCCCTAATACCTCTTGTATTGACCCTCACTATCTCTCATCATCTCTAATCACTCCATCATTGATGCTCACCATACCTTATCATTTATACTCACTCCCTCATTATCCTTACTCACTCCTAAATTGACCCTTACCATCCCTAACCATATTTAATCACTCCCTCATCATCCCTAATCACTCCCTCTTTAACCCTCAACATCCTTAATCACTTATTCATCATCTATAATCACTCTCTCTGCATACCTTATCATCCCTAATCACTCCCTCATTGACCCTCACCATCCTTCATCATCTCTAATCACTCCCTCCTTATCCCTAATCACTCCCTCATTAACATTAACCATACCTCATCATTCATAATCATCATTTCATCATCCCTAATAACTCCTTCCTCATCCCTCATAACCCATAATCAATCCCTTATTGACCCTCACAACCCCTCATCTTCCCTAATCACTCCCTCATCCTCTCTAATCACTTCCTTGCTAACCCTCACCATTCTTCATCATCCCTAATGACTCCCTCACAGTCCATCATCATCTCTACTAACTCCTTAATCATATATCCTCATCCTTAATCACTTAATATAACACCTTGATGGTTGGTACAGTAACTTCTCACTTATTCCCAATTGGCTTATTTTCCAATTCAAAATTTTACTCTCTCAAATAAGTCCCAAAGAAAAGTTATTTTCACTCATCTTCATTCACTCAAATAAGTAACTTAGATTTATTGTTTGATTATCTTAGAGGATTTAAAGATATATATGGTGATCCATGCCTATGCCATGGAGAGAGTGTGTATCCAGAGCCTTGGACTAGAATAAATAGGCAATAAATAGAGAAAATGGTGGGATGAAATTATATTACTTACATATATAGATTTGGATTTAGGCATCTAAGAATCATAGTCTGAGAGTTGAGATTCTAAATTTATATCTATATAGATAGGGTAAATTAGAGACTAGTTGAGAATTCTAATCCCAACCCCATAGTTAACTGTATTTCCATAGTAGACTACATTTCTAAAGAGATAAATATGAGGTCACCAATTTAATTGTGTATTCTAATTTGGTAGCTGAAAGAGTGTGTTTCCTAACCTAACTCAATATATACCCAACCCAATCTATACCCATATTGGTATATAAAGGGAATGAAGGATGTATGCCTTAATCTAGTGTATTGAGGAGGGGCCACTTAGATCTTAGACTTGGCTTGATGGGCTTCAAAAGCCAAATTGGGACCTTAGAGTACTCTGAGTATTCCCTAGTCCTCAATATAGTATATCAAATGATAACATAGGAACAATGGCCCATTATAGATATATAGGAGGCATCATTTCAAAGGCCCTATCCTGATATCAAATATTTCCTACCCATTATAGAAATAAAATCTTTCCATACCTACTTCATCTGTGCTGAGTAAGGCAATGGTATCTTTCCCTTTTTAAATCTAACTTTACTTCACCTAATAACATAGTAAGGGAATATTTCCTTCTTGATGACTAATAAGAGAGTAAGGTAAAACTATCGATGGAAGTTGTCCTTCCTGGTATCTAGATTTGATTTTCTTCTATATTAAGGCATGGCTATCAATGGAAGCTTAATTTTTAATGAATAGCTTTGTTCTTACCCAACCTACTTAGATATTCCCTACCAGATGAGTTAAGGGAAGCTTCCTTACTAATACATTGCATTTTTCTTGTCATACCTACTTTCCCTTTATAAAATAAATTATTAGCTATCAAGGAAAACTTGCTTCCTTATCTATAGTTTTCATATATTATTTACCCACCTACTTAATAATTCCCTACCTACTTTTCTTTTGTTGTTGTCAAGGGAAGCGTGATTCCTAATAGATAGAATGAGAAATGAAATTTGGATTCCTCGTACGTATGTAATAGATTTATACCATTGAGTATGCCCTACCTATTTTACTAACTTTAGTATTCCCAGCCCAATTAAATATGTGAGCCATATCTTGATCTTGAGTATTCAATCTCTAAATACATGATCCATATCTTGTTCTTGACTATGCCCTACCTACCTTATTGTACTTTAGTATACCCTACATACCTATCCTTCTTTCCCTACCTACTTGAGTATGCCCTACCTACCTATCCTTATTTATATACTTAATTGAATATTCCCTACCTGATAAAATACCTAAGCCATATATTGATCTTGAATACCCTATTTAATCTTGATTTTATATATATTACCTAACCATATATTTAATACTGATACCTAATTTAATATCCAAGGCATATCTTGAAATGAGATGGGGAATTCTAACCTATTTAGAGAAAGGAGTGACTAGGGGTGATAGGGCACAATAAAAAATCCATTGCACCCACCATAAATGTATTGGAGGGAGTGATTAGGGATAAGAAAGGATGAGGAAAGAGTGATAAGGGATGATGATGGATGATGTGGGTCAATGATGAATTAATTAGGGATGATAAGGGATGAGGATGAAGTGATTAGGGATGATGAAATATGATGTATATCATATAATACAAATTTTATATGGATTATTAAGTCATCACTAGTATAGGGATATAGATAATTAGGTGATCAATTCATTGCCTTGGTATTCCAACTAAAACTAGATATAGATAGTTGGTCAATCTGTATCTATCAATCAAATCCTAATTGCTCATAGTAGGTCCATCTATATCAATCAATAGGCTCTCCATCCCCATACCCATCTAGATAAAGGAAAGGATAGGGGAGGTAAGGGATATTTCCCAACTATATCCTCATAGTGGTTCAATCTCAATAAATTACAATCAGTAGGCTCACCATCCTTATTTATATAAAGGAAAGGAAAGGGGAGGAAGAGATTCTAATTATGAATAGGAAATAGATTGGCTAGTATCATATCATGTGTCTAAATTAGGAGGCTCTCCATCCCCATCCCCATCCCCATATAGATAAAAGAAAGTAAATGAAAAGGGACGGAGAGGGCCCAATTAAAAATATTCTATTGTATAAGCCATAAGATTGTAGGTGCATTGTATATATGGGTATAATAAAATGAATGGTATTTAAAGGCATTTACCTACCCCATTAAGGAATTTATGTTCTATGAATATATGCCTCATATATCAATCATATGTGCTCTAGGTTTCACTTCTTGAAATCAATGAAGATCACCAGAGAAGAGATCCCTTGATTCCTTGATTCCATGATTCCAAGACTTAACCCCATACCCGCAACTAATCTTTATCAACCCTAGACCTAAAATGGTGTTGGGTTAATATTTGTTTACTTTATCATCCCTAAAATAGGACTAACAGAGTGATATCAAACCTAGACTTAAATGAACCATGGGCTAATCAACCATGTATATCAACCCCAACAATGAATGTACTTACTCGAAGGGCCCAAATGGGAAAGAAGGAGGAGGAAGAGCCTACTATAATGAACAGATTAACACAACCCCTCTCCATTTTTGGGAAGGGTGGTCACATAGACTTAAATTTAATTTATTTTATCTCAGGGGAGGAGGGCCTAATCACCACCTACCCCTCCCCTAATATACTACCCAATACCCTAGTCACCCCTATCTATATACATGGCCCAACCATCTAGATATAGATTATGTAAGGAATATCCTCTATAAAAAAAATTACATTTGATAGACCAAAACACTACCCTACCCATGTAGTTCAAGTTGGTCTAACTGGGACTAGTGATGTAGGTAAGGTTAGATAGATAGACATGGTCAGGCAGATGGGCATGGTTTGGTTAGACAAATAGATACTCAGTATGGATTAGATGGGGAGATAGACAATTAAATTAGATATAGATTTATCACATATATAATAGAATATGATATTATATACAAAGGAGTAGGTGACTATTAGTATAGGCCTTTGTACTCTATATGGTCTCATCCTCATAGCTGGTCAATTCCACTCTATCATATCCCACTCTAGAATTCTATCATCTCATCTTGTTTATTGTTCTATGTATTTAAATATAGATAGCCTCATAGTCAATCAATATAAATTGATAATAACTAGTATATATCTCTTAATCTAGTCAAACACACACACACACACACACACACACACACACACACACACACACACACACACACACACACACACACACACACACACACACACACACACATGTGCACGTGTTCACACACACATGCATACACACATGCGCATGCACACACACACACACACACACACACACACACACACACACACACACACACACACACACACACACACACACACACATCTTGATTTATTGGTAGGTTCAGTTGACTATATATAGCCTCATATCTATTCAAGTTGATATTTCTCAATATGAATTGGTAGGGTCCCCATATAGATAAAGGAAAGGAATTGGAGGATGAGGGCCCAATTAAGAATAACTAGTCAAATCCAAGGGACTATCTACATGTTCAATCAATCCTAGATACTCATCACCAATACTATCTCTAATGAGCACTCAACATTCCATTCAAGAATAGATGGTCAAATTTGAGGGACTATCTATATGTTAAATACCGTGTGTGTGTGTGTGTGTGTGTGTGTGTGTGTGTGTGTGTGTGTGTGTGTGTGTGTGTGTGTGTGAGAGAGAGAGAGAGAGAGAGAGAGAGAGAGAGAGAGTACATAACATATAATTATCTATATATAAAGAGATATCTATCTATATAGGGTGCTCATATCATAGATAGAAAGAAAGGACCTCTAGAGGTCTAGGGAGAATCAATATAGGAATACATAATGAAGGGAGGAACCAAATTATTGAACTATTGGAGAATTTATTCTATCATACAGAGAGGAGGTAAAAAATGCTATTTGCTTGGTTGTTTAGGCCAAAAGAAGAGGTCCCAACTACCATAGATAGGAGAAAGGACCCACCTCCTTTAGAACCTTGAACCCCTACCCACTATGGATAGGGTTGGGTGCCCAATTAGATATTATATCTATCTATATCAATGTCATGTCAAGTGAATTAATATTCATAGTCAGCACTTGGCCAATGGCCTACCCATCCATTATAGAGCTTGTTCCTATAGCTAGGTTTGAACAACCCAATGGAGAATTGACCCAAACACTTGATGAGGTGATGAAATAAACTAACCAACAAAATAAATTAATTCAAACAATTATCCCTACACTCACGTTATGTATATATTGTATATAAAAATTCACATATTTCATATCTAGTTACTCTTGTTTCCCATGGTATATAGTTATGTAATGTATATAGTTAAGTTACTTATGTTACCCATTCCATAGAGGCACCCCTATAGTGACTCATGTTACTCATCCCATATATTCATGTTACCAATATATTCATATCACTAGTTAGTCTTAGTGTGACTATAGCTTTATTTATTTAGTTTAGTCATGTTACTATTAGAGTAGGGGTTTTATTTTTCCCCATATTTATTTATTATGGTATATTTTCTCTCACTTGGAGTTTTACTACTTTTATGGATAAACTTTTGTAGGTATACTTGGAGTTACATTTTGACCTGATGAATAGGAAGTAACTCCATTGACTATCTATTTTGGGTATGGGAGTTACTCTTCTATTATTAGCTCTTTGACTGCCTTTTTGGGGGGAGTTATGCACTCTTATTTGTACATCTCTCTTGATGAGATATTTGTCTATCAAAGATTAGTTTTGGCTCTTATCTTGTTTATGAAATATTTTCATTATGTGATTTCATTTTCTTGTACCTATTATGTTGTGTACATGCTTGAATCGTGCCTATCACAAACTTTTGCATTCACTTGACCTAGAGATCTTGGCATCCACTCTGATATAGTATCAGATCCACTTTGGTATTCTATTGTCTATTTTTTATTGTTGTTAGTTTTATTTCAAATCATGAGTTTTATTATTTTTAAATAAAATATAGTTTTCACAATCTATTTGTGGGAGTTTTTTATCTTCGGTGGAGTCATTTTTTATTGAACTAGTTCATTGGTATCCATTACCATAGTTTTTATGGTTTTTTTACTATTTATTTTTTGTGCATTGGTCAATTTTTCTAAAAATAATAATGCATTGCTATGTATAGCCTCAAGTCTGGTCCCTTCTATTTATTATCGGCCTATGCTCGGCCTTAGTTGGTTCTATGTGTTTGACCCTATTTTTCATTTCTTTTAGATAGTGCTCAACTACAACATTTTCACCTATTGAGACTACTTTAATTAATGACCAATCATAACTACCATTTCATATAGCCTCTACACCAAAAATCATCTAGCTCAACCTAACGACCTCATTAGAAATAGCCTTTAACTATAGTAGGCAGAATACAACCCACCACCTCCAACCCTATGGCCTAGAATTTGGCCATGCCCAATGTATGTGATTAACTCATGAGTTAGTCAAGAAGAAACACAAAAGACTCTTATAGTTTCAAAGGATTAAAATTTTCTTCCATAATAAGCTAAGTCTATTCATGTTTTCCTTATTTTTTTTACCATATTAAATTAGTTATTTTAATAGCTTGATTTAAAACAAGGTCAAATAGGCTACTTTTATTTTAATGCACAAGTAATATAAAAGAGGATTGGTCAGGTTTAGCATTATTAGTGGATATTTTTTATTTTTTTATAAAACAATATATTGTGGAAAATATTTAAAAATAGAGTGTTATTCATTTTTTCACTTGCTCAAAATGTACTTGCTTCCATGGATGCATTATCAATTGAGTTTGACATCCTCTTTTGTTTGCAAAATGTTGTATTTTGGCACATTGCATTGATTGTTCAAAATGAACTATTAGTTGATTCTAATTTCTTTTGAGCATGCATTTTTAACATTTGGGGGGAATTCACCATTTCATAGTTCAGGAGGGGTTGTACTTTTTCTATGTAACTATTTCATTTTTACTTGCACTTTCATTTCTATAAAAACTACAACTTGAAATACTAATAAAACTTATTTATGCACTAATGGATTCAATTTCAGTCAACCCACTAACTCCCTTTAACTATCACGAATGGAAAATCAAGATGACAATCATTCTAAGGAATAAGGGTTTGTATAGGATAACCATGGGTGATGAAATTAAACTTAGCATAGATGGAGAGATAGTTAAGTGGTATAACAGTAGTGATGAATCTTATTTTATATTATGTCTTTCTTTAGCACTTGATCTTTTATTTGACTTAGAGCCTACCAAATCACCTCATGATGTATGGACCATTATAGGTAAACTATTTGGGAAGTAAGATGTGATGAGAGGTCACAATTTAAAGAATGAACTCATTAACTTAAGTTCTTACAATTATGACACCCTTCAGTATTTCTTCATGAAGTTCAAGTCCTTGAGATTTCAATTGAAATAATGTGGGATAAATAAATAAGATGACCAACTTATTCTTTCTATACTCTCTAAACTAGGTCCTAGTTATTCAGTCTTTGTCTCTACTTTCCTTGCCACTAAAAGTGCTTTGGGAATTTCATGGAAAATGCCCTCTTTAGATACTTTCATTTTTTACTTAACTAAATATCAAGACAAGTTGATCCATATGGTCACATTGAAGTCCACAAAACCTCAATCCCTAATTATTAGGAATGGGAATGTAAAGACTTAAAATAAAGAGAAGAAGAAGAACAATAAGTATTAAGAGAAGAAGAAAGAATAAAACTCTACCAAAACCAACACTAAAGCCTCCCCTTCCAATGACAAACCAAATAAAAGGAAGGTTAAATGTGCCTACTATAATAAAAATGGGCATGATGAACACAAGTGCATGGAGAAGCAAATAGATCACATAACTCATCTCCTAATGAAGAGCAACATAGGTTTTCTTGAGTCTATCAAGTAAAATTCATCAAACCAAGATTATACTAAGGCAAAGAGAAAGGAAAAAGAGAAATAAAATGGAAAGGCTCTAGTATTAGTTATAGATTCAACATCTTCATGGGTTATTGACTCAGGTGATTCTAACCACATGGGCTCTTCAATAGTTAATTTTTCTTAATTAGATCCTTATAACATTAAATATATTCTATAATTTTGGGTGATGACACTTATATACCAATTATAAAGAAAGGGTTTATTTAAATGGAAGGAGTAACATTAAATAATTTTTTAGGTGTTCCTTCTATTTCATCCAATCTCCTATCAATTTATCAAATCACTCATATTAGCAAAAGCATGAGGGTTAAGTTTTTACCAGATTTGGTTATTATCAACGAGTTTCATAATAATTCTATGGTGGTAATGGGTAGGGTAGATCACCAAGTAGGTTATACACCTCAAATTTTGCACCTAATTCTTCTATGACGACATCACTAACTTAATAATATGGAGTTATCAAATTATGAAATAAGTAGTTTGGCCACCTTAACTACCACTATCTTGAATAACTTAGCAAAAATGACATGGTCATAGGCTTTCCTCGAGTCTAATTCTCTAAGGAGATTTGTGAGGGTTTCTCTCTTGGAAAGCATCCTGAAGTAAACTTTGACAATGATAAAGCTTGGAGGGCTTTGCAAGCAATGGAGTTAGTACACAATGATGTATATAAGCCTTTTCCCAATCTATCTTTAATAATGGATAATTACATTCTCACTTTCATTGATGATTTTTCAAGATATACATGGGTTTAATTTCTTAACCAAAATTTTGAAGTTTTTGAATATTTTCAAGACTTTAAGGCACTTGTTGAGAAAAAAATTGATAAATCCATCAAGGTTATTCAAATTTACAATGGAGGTGAATATGTTAACTATAGATTTGAGCACTTTCACACCAGAGAGGGAATTTATTTATAGTGTATGTATCCTCTTCCTTTCTTCTATGTCTCTCTTTTTTGGAGAATTTTGCCTATGGGTTTTCTCCATTTCTCTACTTAATGGGAGATTGCTCTATATTGGATACCTAATCAAGCCTAGTTGTCAGGACCAGTTTGTTTACACTACCCATTTAAGTTGTTTTTATGGGGGTTTTAGAGTAGGGTTTTATTTTTCCCCATTTTTAATTTATTATGAGATTTTTTCTCTCACTTAGATTTTTATACTTTCATAGATAAGCTTTCTTATGTTTACTAAGAGTTATATTTTGATTTGATGAATAAGAAGTAACTCCCTTGACCAACTATTTTGGGTATGGGAGTTACTCTTCTATTATTAGCTCTCTGACCACATTTCTTTGGGGAGTTACTCATGCACTCCTATTTTTATATCTCTCTTGGTGAACTATTATCCTATAGAATATTAGTTTTGGCTCTTATCATGCTTATTCAATATTCTCATGTATGTGATTTCATTTTCTTATATCTATTATGTTGTGTACATACTTGACTCATGCATATATTAAACCTATACATTTAATTGATCTACAGATCTTGGTATCCATTTTGATAGTTACATAAAAAGGGTTACTTGAAGGGTAAGGTGAACCACAAAATAGAAGTAAGTCCACATGAAGTTAAAAGCGTCAAGGAGGATAGAGATAAAACATTGTATTATCAATTAGAATTTACTAACTCAAGGACAAATAAAACCAAATGTCACTCCCTTAAATTTTTCCAAGTGATTGATTAATGAGGGTGAACATTCTTATTAAATATTTGATATATCACAGCACTATCCCCTATAGAATATTGTAGTTGATATACCAGAGCACTACCCTACTCATGTAGTTCATGTTTTTCTAATTAGGAATAGTGATATAAGAAGGTTCAAATAGATAGGCATGGTCACATAGATGGGCATGATTGGGTTGGATAAATTGATACCCTATATGGATTTAATTGGGATACATACAATAAAATTAGACTCCAAGTAAATTAGAGATATTTTTCTTGGTCAATTAGGGATGATGAATCAATGATTAAGGATGATGAAGGATGGTGAGGGTTAGTGAGAGAGTGATTAGGGACAATGATGGAATGAATAATTATGATGAGGTATGTTGAGGTTCAATAAAATAATGATTATGGATGATGACGAATAAGGAAGGAGTCATTACATGGATGATAAGATAGAAGGAAGTAGTGATTAGGGATGATGATGGATGGTGAGGTTCAATGAGGGAGTGATTAGGGATGAAGAGGTATGGTGAGGTTAAATGAGGGAGTTATTAGGGATGATAAGGGAGTGATTATAGAATATGAGGGATGGTAAGGGTAAATGATATAATGCTTAAGGATTATGATGGATAATTGATGAGTGATTAGGGATGATGAGGGATGGTGAGGGTTAATGAGAGAGAGAGAGAGAGAAAGAGAGTGATTATGGATGATGAGGGAGTGATTATGGATGGTGAGGTATGGTGAGGGTAAATGAGTAAGTGATTAAATAAAATTAGGGATGAGGATGGGGATATTAAATATTGTTAGGGATGAGGAGGGAGTGATTAGGGATGATACAGGATAGTGAGTTCCAATGAGGAAATGATTATATATGGTGATGGATGGTGAGGATAAATGAGGGAGTGATTAGGAATAATTAATAATAAGGAGAGAGTGATTAGGGTTAATTATGGATCAAAAGGAAGTGATTAGGTATGAGGTGGGGATGATGAATAAGTGAAATCAACACAAAGTGGTCATTTCATGTGTGTAAGTTATCAATGTGACCTATGCTACCCCAATGACACCACATTGGCTTGAGTTCAAAGATATTGGTTTGTAAACTTCAATTTTGACAAACCTAAGACTCTTACAGATGCTAGGAAATAATTTATGAGGCACAAAAACCTAAAAAAATGACCATATATTTACAAAAAATGGACATAAATTACAAAATTTATGCATTGAAATCACTAAGTTCAATATTGAGAACTTAAAAATGCCTAAGTAATGACCAGATTAGATTTTGAAAAACCATCTTCCATATCATAAGGTGTGCAACTATGAGACCAAATCTATTAGATGTAGAGTGACCATAATTTCTTATATTTACTAAAATAAATTTAAATTATAAGGGATATATAAGTAACAATATAAATGTAAACCACCTAACAATAAAATTATAAATATAAACTTATACAATTAAAAATATAAATGTAGGCCACCTAACAATAACAATATAAACCTATACTTAACATTAATTTAGTAAACCACCTACCCCTTCCAATTA
Organism: Torreya grandis; assembly: GCA_037957365.1. NCBI lineage: Eukaryota > Viridiplantae > Streptophyta > Pinopsida > Cupressales > Taxaceae > Torreya > Torreya grandis. Next base: position 988,800 of record JARHVA010001003.1, on the reverse strand, counting down.
AACCATGTTCCCCTATAATATATGTTATATGGTTTTTTTGTGCAATGTGTAAGGAACACATGTGTGTTGTAATGTATACACATTATCACACATACATGTTCATTTCACATCACACAAAGAAAATTAAACCACCCTTCCAATAGAATTTTTTTAATGCAATGTCATAAGAATGTATACGTGTTATAACATGCACATTTTATAATGCATACATGTTATATTTATTTTGAATTCATAAAACCAATCCTTTTGTCTTGAAAATGGCTTGGATTCTTGAGCCGAAGGATTAGACCTGTCAACACACAACTTAATCTAGTAGTTTTGATAGAAAAAAACAATATTCAAATTACATTTAATGATAAAAATCATAAAACTATTACCATGATGACGAGAAAAGTCTCCTATTTTCAAATATATGTTTTTTGTAATTTTTGGACTATTTTAAGGTTTAAATCTATGTTGATTTATAACTATAGATTTTGTAGGCCACTACATGCTTCAAATATACATACCTATATATTCTTTTGTATCTTTTTTTTCATTTATCCAAATGTAAAAAAGATATATATGGTTAAAAAATAGGCTTAATTATACACATATTCAAAACAAATAGTTTTCATTTTTCTAAGGTAGTTGGGGGGCTACACGATTGGTTATCCATTTTTTTGTTAGTTTTCAAGATCTATTTTATTGTAGAATTAAGAAAAAAATATATTCATAAAAAATATATATATAATATATGTTATAAAATAGATTATCTTATTTAAAGTTTCACCAAATGGTTTTAAACAATATTAAATGATGCTAAAAATGTCAGTTATCTACTATGTTTTCCTTAAAAAATAGGAATACCTATTAAATTTTTAGATGTTTGACCTAGTTATACTTAGCCATTTTTTTCAAAAAAATAGTGTTTTAAAAAATATTCTCAAAATTATATATTTCATGTTCTTAAACCATCCTCTAATTTTGAGTGTAGCCATCTCAAAATATCTACAAAAGTTCAAATTTCTCAACTTTCAAAAAAAAAACATGTCCACGAGTAGGCCCCTTTTTTCCTCAACTTTGTGCACTTACCCATATTAATAATCCAAGATAAATATTATGGAAATAAAAAGACATCCCCAAATCATGTATAAAAGAGATTATGTGCATCACAACATGCCCCAAATACTGAAATATGTGCAACATAAGGTGCTCTAATATGTGTATTAAGAAAAAGATGGGCATCACAAGATGCCCCAACATGTGTGATAATAAGAGGATAGGAATTGAAATATGCCCAAACATATGGACTATATATGGAATGGAATTAACCTCAAGATTGACATGTCTATTAATGAAGATTTGTTTTTGTAAAGTGGTGTTAGAATATGTAATGTAGCACCAAGGGAATACCAAGATCTCTAGGAGGTGATAAAAGATTTTTATGTACTATATCAACTAGTTATATATAATTTAAAATAACATTCCTAAAATATACTTTAGTTAGGTCAATATAGCCTAATGAAAGATGAGTTAAGGGAACTCTATCAACTATGTCAACATAGTCTATTGATATAATAGGAGTGAAAGGAAGTGTATTGACCAAGTTGATATTATCTGATGAAACAAGAATAAATTGGATTATATTAGCTTGATATATATAGTTAAATGAAATGGGATTGAAATGGATGGTATTAATCATTTTGATATATTATGATGATATATGAGTGAAATGGACTATATCGGCTAGGTTAATACATACTAATGAAACATGGTTGGAATGGGTTGTATTGACTAGGTAAATATAGTTTCCTGAAACAAGACTTAAATAGACTATATTGTCTATGTCGATATAGTCTAATGATAAAAATTGAATTGTATTGACATATTTTGGGTCATGGTCAGTATAGTTGACTATAGATAAAATAATTGTATGGGCACATTTTGTGTTATGGCCGATACAGTTGATTGAATGTGGTTGTGATTAAAAATTATTACATTGGTCGATACCATTAGAAATAAGTGGTAGTAATAATGATTTTGGTAGATAGGAATGTGTTGACACTAAAATTGAATTGGCAGGATAGGTATAAATATTTATATTAGCTTTAGGATTGGAATCACCTATAATTTATAAGGTGGTAGGCATCAAGATTAGGTGTTATTCATAAGTAGATGAGTTGAAAAAAATGGTTAAATTTGAGTATAGGTTTGATGAATCATCCTTTGAAGGAATTCCAAGGGTGGGTACAAGGTGGGTAAGCATAAAGGAAACCATGTTCATCATTATTTATTCAATATTAGAAATTTTAAAATGGGAAAGTCATAATATGGATCTTCAATGGGAATATATGATATCATGCTAGGGTATTCACCTCCATCAGAATCATCGTCATAGATGGTAAACTCAATATATCTATATTTTACCATGTTATAAGTGGTAGTGGGATAATAAAAAATTAGGTGACCATCTAATAATATTTATTCCCACTATAGGTATAAGAATCATTAGTATTTTCATCAGGATATTTAAGAAGATCGTTTTCAATAAAAGTATAAGTATAAGGATCATCAAGGTCATAGGTGGAAGGTCATAGGTGGAAGATCATCATGGGGATCTTCATCATTTTTTTAACTATCAAAAGTGATGTAATAAATACCCTCATATGGATCTTCATCAAGGGTATGTCTATTTTGATAATCTTTAGTTTCACTATAGGTATCATAATAAGTGGAAAGATTGTCATTGGGATCCTTAGCCATGAGAAATGTTGTAGTATAGCTACACCATGAGTTTTTTCCTTCAATGATGGTCATGAAAGGAAGAAATGAGTGACCCATGAAAAATTAGAATGGGTTGAGGCTCACAATAAATATCCTAAGAGGAGACATTAAGATGAAGAATGGAAAAGAATGTATGTAAAATAAGTTTGATCAGAGAGAATATAGATGGTATCAGTTGTATGATATAATTATTTTTTCAATCTATAAAAACAAACAATATGTCTATGTTGATATGATTAGATATACAAAATGGTATCATGTTGGCCAATACAATGTAAAAAATTATCACTATTTGACATATAGATAAAATATATTGTATATGCATAAATAATGCAACTTAAAATACATATAATTGTATCAAGTTGGGAAATACAGTCTGAAAAGACACATAACAAAACCAGGTTGGATAATATAGTTAGGATTCAAAAATAATAATATAAACTAATCCAACTAAAGGATTAATAAGATTCACATTGTGTTTCAGAATGTATTATGATGGTGAATATAAATTGAATATAAACAATGAAAATAAATGTAAACATGAAGACAATAAAACTAGATGTGGGATAGGATTCATAGTGAATTCATTATAATGTATGCAAAAGATATGATGACCTAAATATCTCAATATACTAGGACTAAATAAGGTCAATCAAAAAGACCCTGAAATACTTGGATAATAAATTAATGACCAAAATATTTTTTTATATATAGCTAGAGGGTTACCTACAATGTGAATTTTAATAGGAAAGGGTTCCAAAGGGTAGAAGCGTATGAGACAAGGATGTAGATATCACTTGACTCAAACAAATATATACTATGATTGTCCAAAAAATTATTATATAATATTAAACTAATGATGGGTTAGAATGATTATAAAATGTAAGGGGTCATGATCAACTAAATGGGTGTCTAGGTAAAATAAGGTGATTTACAAAAATTCTAAATATTCATATAACCACACTAATTTATTCAATATGGAAAATTCATAAACAAATATATACATACATATATTAAAAAATAAAAAATAAAAATCTAATCTACTAAGTAAAAAAATGAATGAGTATATGGATAAAATATACTTAACTTGAGTGGACTCATATACCCTTCAATCTCCCCCTTGGCTCAAGTGGAGCTTTGCAAGAGAATATTTTAGATTTAATTCCTCAAATGGTTTGATGAATACCTAAGATATCCTCAGATAGGAACTCCATATGACTCCTCCTATTGAGCTTCAATGACACCAAAAAATAAGACTCCTTAAGATAAGGTTTTACACCATTGACTCTCCTAAATGGGAATAGAGTATAAGTATGATTGAAACAAGAGTGAATAAAGTGTATATGAAATGATATGAATGAAATACATCCCTTATATACATATAATTAAAATACCCAAATCCAAACATAACCATTAACTCAACAATATTGTCCTGGTCAATATAGTTGAAATAAGTTAACTAACATAGAATGGTATCATCAAGGCTGATATAGTATAGATGTTTGAAGATAGGATCAGAATTATATTAATTTGGCCCTAAAATAGTACAATAAGATGAAGGAAAAAATATAATATGAAGGGATAAAATTAATGGTGTTAGCCAGGCTAATATTTTAAGATATAATTAATCTATAAAATATGAACAAAGGACATGTCATACAGGTAGACAAATACACACTTAGAAGAGGTTAAATAACATTATAATTGGTGTAATTAGGATATAATAAAAATATCTCTTAAAAAACACCATGAGATTTTCCCAACCCATTGTCAATGTACCCTTAAAGTCATGCACTCAAGAAGATTAGTGTGTTTGCTAACCACTACAAGATAAAGCATCATAAATGATAAATTGAAAAATATTGTGTGTATAGACTTATTTCAGCATCCCTTATATACATATAATTACAATACCCAAATCCAAAAATAACCATTAACCCAACAATATTGTCCTGGTTGATATAGTTGGAATAAGTCAACTAACATATAATGGTATCATCAAGGCTAATATAGTATAGATGTTTTTGAAGATAGGATCATAATTATAGTAATCTAGCCTTGAAACAATACAAGAAGGTGAAGGGAAAAAATATAAGATGAAGGGAGAAAATGAATGGTGTTAGCTAGGCTAATATTGTAAGATATAATTAATCTAGAAAACATGAACAAAGGACATGTCATACAGGTAGACAAATAGACACTTAGAAGAGGTTAAATAATATTATAATTGGTGTAATTAGGATATAATAAAAATATCTCTTCCAAAACACCATGAGCTTTTCCCAACCCATTGCTAGTATACCCTTAAAGTCATGCACTCGAGAAGATTAGTGCATCTACTAACCACTACAAGATAAAACATCATTAAATGATAAATTGAAAAATATTATGTGTATAAACTTATTTCGTCCTAAATAAATAACATAATTTCATTTTTACACTACATATTAGGTCCAGTTCACTGACTGAAAACACTACAAGGTTTTTGGTTACAGAATATATTTGTAATTAGCAAATTTATGGTTTGATTAAATGGTCACTTTATAAATTTACAAAAATTAAAATATTTTGGTTGTTTATTGAATAGAGAAATATTAAGCTCATCATATAAATATGTGTAGCCTTTATTTATATATTATTTCCTAAGTCTTAGGTTACCTATATTATATTTATATTACTAAGAAACTTTAACTATCCAAATCATAGGGCTTAATATCCACATCCTAAAAATAATAATTTATGCATGCACTTGTGACTTATTTACCATTACATTGACCCATTCACATTTTAGAGAAGAATAAATAAAAATCATGGGTTCATGTAGTCTTTCCTTAAAATAAATAATATTCCCACTAACCTCCCCCCTTTTGTAACCATTAACCATTATATGTTCCATGTGTCCCTTAAGTAGTGATTATATTTAATTAATCAATAATTACATGTGTGTGTACACACACATGCATGCACACACACACACACACACACACACACACACACACACACACACACACACACACACACACACACACACACACACACACACACACACACACACACACACACACACACACACACACACACACACACACACACACACACACACACACACATGCACGTGTGTGTGTGTGTGTGTGTGTGTGTGTGTGTGTGTGTGTGTGTGTGTGTGTGTGTGTGTGTGTGTGTGTGTGTGTGTGTGTGTGTGTGTGTGTGTGTGTGTGTGTGTGTGTGTGTGTGTGTGTGTGTGTATTTAAAAGGGTTCACATAGAGCACTAATCCCAAAAACAAGTCCAGTGTAGGGCTTACACATTTATGTTACCACAATACTTCAGGCCACCATTTCAACACCTGATCAAATGGGGACATCATTGGCCAGTGAATTATGGCTATAGAGGTGGCCATCCCAAGGGATTGACTCTGAGACCTCCCACTTATAACAATAATCACCCAATCGATAATATAGCTAGTTATTGGTATATATACACATACATACATGCATACCATACATACATATTTATATATATATATGTAATAAGATCATAAGTATTATTTAATAAAAGGCTAAGTTATTGGTGCATGTGTTCCTAAGGGTATTTAATGACAAACACATGGGTCTAAAAATAAATTTAAAATAATAAAAAGGCTACTATAAATGTAATGACATTATTACCCCAAGACACATGATCTTATGATGTGGATAACACAAAGAACCCATGAACCCATGATTAAATATGACAATCACATAGTCGTCATTTTTTGTAGTCATAGTCAAGGTTTGTGATCTTGGTCCTATCTATGATGTCTCACATATCATCACTCCATGACCCTAAGTTCATAGTGTTGTTCCCTAAAACACACACACACACACACCCAATTTCTAAATTCTAATAGGGACCCACTATTGTTTGAAAATCCTTATTCAAGGTCCTATGAGCATTAGAGATCCATTATATTGGTTTTGGCATGAGTTAGTCTAAGTTTATTTTCAAAATTCTAAGTCGAAATTGTTTAATTCAAAAATTATGAAAATCAAAGCTTGGGAATTAGTTATTATTTATTTTTAATGTTGAATTTTCATAATTTATCTCAAAATTTGACCTTATGATTTTACTATATAACATAGATAATATGTTGTATCTTGGTGTTTCTATGATTTCATGTTCATGTAGTGCTATTTCAAATACTTACAAATTATCTACACCTAGAGATCCTAAATCATAATGTCCCTTGAGTTTCTATAACTCTGATATTGGGATGGGTGGGATCATGTATATTCATAGACTTCAGCCTTCACATATATTTAAATTTTCCTCAAGTTTATAGAACTCCAAGATTTAGATAGGTTGTAGGATCATGTTTGTACTTTTCCCTTAAAAATTCATAAAAATTCAAAATCTCCACAACCTCGAAACCCCATGATCCAAAAAAGTGGCATCATCACATTGATTAGAGCTCACCACAGTTGAATAAAATTTCCATACCTTTGGGGCAATTAGTATTTGATTCAGTAAAGAGATTGAGAAATCCAATTAATTACCATACAAAACAATACATGAGAGGCCTATTAAATAGGCAAAATATCCACCCAAGAAAATAGGGGGTAGGAGCAATCATATGCATCGAGTAGCGTAAAATAGCTAAGCCTATAAAAAAACTAACCTATTAACCCAAGTGGTTAAAAAAACTAACTAGGGTACATAGATAATATACCTTAGTCAATAATCCAAGTTATTTAGAATAAAATTCTAACACCCTCCCTTAATGATTGAACCAAAAACAAGACCAAGTTATCTCTGAATTTTATGAACTTGTCTATACCAAGTGGTTTGGTCATTATATCAGTTGGGTGCTCTACAGTAGGGCAGTAAAAGAGACTAATGTATTCATTTGTAACTAACTATTAGATGTAATGATGGTGAACCTAAATGTGTTTATTCTTGGCATGAAATATTGGACTTTTCACCATCTTTAGAACAATCTGGTTATCATATAAAATTGGAGTAGGCTTTAATGACTCAAACTAAAGATCCTCTAGGATTTTCTTTATCCACATAGTTTCACAACTTGAACTAACCATAAATTTATAATCTGCTTCTATTGAAAATAATTCCACTATGGTTTATAGTTTTCTCTACCATGAGAAAACTCCTAAACCAAGAGTGAATAAATAGCCTATTATAGAATTTCTTGAATCTACTAATTCTGCCCAATCAGAGTCAGAATATCCTAAAATCTCAAAATCTATAAACTTTTTATATAGTATACCAAAGTCAAGAGTACCTTTTACATATCTTAAAACCGATTTTTTTAGATAACCAATGTACTTACTATGGTTTAGACATGAAGTGAGATAGAAAACTCACTATAAAACAAATATCTAGTCTAGTAATAGTGAGATAAATGAGAGTACCCACTAGCTATCTATACACTATTTCATTAACCAGAGGTGAAGTAGTGTTAGTTGAAATTTTACCTCTAACTTTCATATGTGTTTGAGGTGGATTACAATCCATCATTCTAGACCTTTCTAGCAATGATGTGACATACTTATTCTGTGACATGAATACAACATAATCACCTTACCAAAACTCAACACCTAAATAGTATTTTAATAATCCTAAGTTTGTCATGTCAAAAGTATAGTAAATATCAGATTTCATCTATTTAATAGGACTAGCACTACTCCCAATGATGGCTATATCATCAACATATACAATAAGAATCAAGATATCATCCCCAAACACCTTTACATAGAGAGTTGGTTTAGTAATGAAACTAAAAACTAACAAGACAAATAAAATTACTAATAGACCAAGATTACAAATAATAAATTGTATTAATTTGTATTGAATAACTTGAAATAATTAAAAACCTAAGACATTCTTAAATAAGCCTCATATCAGAATTTAGAGATGACATGCAAAAATTCAAAAAATCTAAAATCTAAAAAAACATCTATTTTTAGCAACTGCTATTTATAGTAAGTTTTGTATGCAAGCACGCAAGTCTCTAAAATTTTCCAAAAATAACCTAAATACTAAAATTAGCCTATGGTATGAAATTCAACTGAATTTGATGTCTGGTTCTAAAAATATACAATTTCTAAAAATAGAAAATTATCAAAAACATCATTGAATGTTAATTTTAGACCCTTAGATGATCACATTTGGCCTCCAAAAAATATTTAAATCAAATATAAGTGGATAGAGTGGATTATATAAGAATCAAAAATTTTGATATGGTCATTTTGGCACATGGAAGATCAAATGGAGTTACAGGTCAAAAGTTATGGCCTCCGAAAGGTTGGCCTATTTTTTTGTTACACCTTTTGAAACTAGACTCCTTAAGATATGCATATATCTTAATATACTAGGCTAAAAGATCCTACTTAAGCCCATACAAGGACTTAATCAATTTGTAAACAAGATGTTCCTTACCAGGAACCTGAAAACCCTGTGGATGAACCATGTACACTTCTTCCTCTAGATCTCCATTCAAGAAAGCACTCTTAACATCCATTTGGTGCACCTGCTATCCAAATTGAATAGCAATAGAAAAAATAAAATAAAAATTTATCATATTTTTATTAGGATCAAAATTCTCCTCATAATCAACCCCTTCCTCTTGTGCATAACCTTTTTCAACAAGTTTGGCTTTGTGTTCATCTAAGGAACCATCTGCTTTGTATTTTACCTTGTAACTCCATTTATAACCAATGTATTTCTTTCCTAGTGGTAGCTCCATGAGCTCCCATTTCTTATTTTGCATTGAGGAATCATATTCCAATTGCATGTTTGATTCCCACTCATGCTTCCTTTTGGCATCTAAAAAAAAGAATTAGGTTCAAATGCATGTGAAACAATAGTTGTTATAGAAAAATTGTCATGCTCACTTCTATTACCAAACTACTTTCCTGATCTCAATCTTCTTCCTTCCACACCTTGTGGAAAGTCTCCTTCCTTTAGTGCTTCCATTATGATATAATACCACTTTGGCTTCTTTGGATGTTTTGTTGGAACCTCATAATTACCTGCATCAATTCCCTCCCTAGAATGTGGTTCCACTAATGAATTAAAATATTGCTCAACTTTCACACCGCAACTTATAATAAAATCATTAGGAAAAAACAATTATTCAATATTTGAAACTATACCAGTTGTTATGAAGTATGGCATCTTTTCATTTACTATGACATCTTTATTTATCACAACTTTGTTATTAGAAACATCAAGTAATCTATAGGCCTTTGACTGCTCATTCTACCCAAAAAACATGTATGTTTTGATTTTTGCATCCAAATTACTTCTCTTTTGACTAAGAATAACTAGAAAATCTACACAACCAAAAATTTGGAAATTACTTACATCAGGATTTTGACCTGACCAAGCCTCCTCTGGAGTCATATTATCCAATTATTTTTTAGGAATTCTATTGAGGATGTACACCAGCGTATTCACTACTTCTACCCAATATTTATATGAGACATTTCTACTTTGGACCATACATTGAACCATGTCCATCACCATCCTATTTCACCTTTCCATAACTCTTTTATTGTGGAGTGTAAGGGGTAGTATACTATCTATATATGCATTCAATGGCACAAAGCTCCTTGAACTATTTTGATTGAATTGTTTTGAGATGAAATCACTCCCATTATCCATTCTAAGAGGTTTCACTAACCTTTCTGCCTATTTTTCAACCATAGATTTCCAAGTAAGTTAAAAAATAATCAAATTACTTCACTAGAAAGTATACCCACTTTTTCCTAGATAAATCATTGACTAGAAATAGAAAATAATGAGCTATAGAAGGGGTAGGTGTCTGCATTATACCATGAAAATCATCATGTACTAGATCCAATACTCCATTAGCTCTTGAAGCTTTACCAACATCAAATGAATATCTAACTTGCTTCCCCAACTGACATCTAGTACATACATGATGACTATCCTAAATATAAGGAATCCTCTTGAACATTTTAGTCTTTCTCAATGTAGTCAAATACTAGAAATTCAAATGCCCATACATTTCATGCCATAGTGAACCTGTGCTATTAACCACTACAAGTGCACTTTCCTTTACCCTCTATATATCTATAAGCTTATATAAGCCTTTCTCACCAATCCCAACAACAATAATCTTGTTATCTCTGATAGTGAGTAAACATTGTTATCCTTGAAACTTTACAATAAAATCAGATTTTGAAGTGATCTCACTAAAAAGTAAATTTTTTTTTCATAACAAGCACATACCTAACATTCTTAAATGTATACCAAACTACACCATTAAAACTAATCTGAACATTACTATATCCTTTCACAAAATAAGTCTTACGATCTCCCAAAGATATAGGTTCATTATTATTATCATTTTCAACAAAATCCACATACCAATCCTTATAACATGTATAATGGTGAGATGCCCTTGAATCAAAGTACCAAGATTGATCCATCGTAGAATTACCATTGGAAGCCATGAAAGCAAAATTAGGAGATGAGTCATCACCTTCACCTTCAACTACATTTGCATGATGAGCTTTCTTTGTAGGGTTAGCCATATCATGTTATCTTTTCTTCCAATATTTCTTAAGGTGACCAAGTTGATTATGGTAAAAACATTTCCACTTAGATCTCTTATTATAAACACTTAATTTTGAAGTTTTTGTCAAATAACTAGTAGTTTTACCAAACTTCTTACCCTTTCCCTTGATGAAGAATGCACTCTCTGTAAAAGTAGATGTAGACAACATTGTTTGATCCTATCATCTCTCCTTATGCAATATCAATGTAGATAAAGTTTCAAACTCTAAAGTATGCATCTCAGTAATCATGTGCAAAGACTCCACAAATGACTCAAATGAAGGTGGAATATTTTGCATAACTAGAGAAACCAAATCTTGCTCATCAACAAGCTTATTCGCATCCTTCAACTGATCACTAATTTCCTTAATCTACAACAAAATCTTAGAAATAGATCAACCTTCTTGCATCTTATTAGAAAATAACAAATTCTTCAAATACAATGCCTTACCAATTTCAAAATCCTAGTATTTAGAAGTAAGACTAGTCCACAATACTGATGCAATAGTCACATGTTTGACCTCTGAGATTAGATTATCTACTACTTATAGTTTTAATAACATAAGAGCCTCACAATGACATTTATAATAGTCATCATAACAAGTGGTAGGCCTTTGTTCTTTATCGAGCACTATTTGATCAAGGTTTCAATATTCACATATTGTCAAAAACTTACGACTTCATAAACTAAATTTTTTATCTGTTAATTTTTGTGAATCTGGCAACAAGAGGTTGTAAACTAGCTATTTTGACCTTGTTTTTCCAAAAAATGAATATACTATAAAAATTATAATGACTTTACATAAAATTCCTCCTACCCTTGGACTCAAATCATAAACTAGTTAAAACCTCCAATTTTTAGGAAAAAACACCACACTGTTTAGGAAATTTTAAATATTCCATCTTTAAAACACAAAAAAGGTAATAAAAATAATTATATCTAGAGATATACATTTCCAATTTAAAAAATTCCTTTTCTACCAACATCTAGATTAAAAACCTAAAAAATAATGAAATTTTCACCTTTCAAAAGTTTTTTGAGATAGTTAGTCACCAGTAGGTCCCCAGTAACCCTTATAAGCTAAAGTTTTGATTTATTTCAATTAAAAAAAGAAATTAATTGAGATAGTAAAACTTTAGATTAAAATTTTCATAAAAATAATCAACCAATCATAAAATTGGCCTACATGTAAAACTTCAGATGCAAATTCTAGGAGAAATACTTAGCCAAATTGAATTATGTCAGTTCCTATCATCTCCTCATGGAAAATAAAAAATTTTAGACCCCTCACTTGCCAAAAATAGTGCCTAAATGAAAATTTGGTAAATTTTCAAACTAAATGGAAATGTCCACACAAAAAACATAGGGAAAATAAAAATAAACATGTGAGCCTCTTTTCTTGCCTCCTGCCACTTTTCCTTTGCTAAGACAGGTCTCTTGATGCTTCTCTCTTGATTATTGGCTTTCCCACTAGTCACAATAAAAATAAATTATCTTCATGGCTCTCCATCAGATGCTTCACACTTTTCTTTGACAAGACTGGTCATCTCTTACTCCACATGCTCCCTCCCAAGCTTCTTATACCATAAGCTCTAATACCATATTAGATTCCTCAAAGACATTGAGAAGTGTAATTAACCAATGTGAAAAACAATACATGAGAGACCTATTAAATAGACAAAAGATCCACCTAAGAAATGGGGGTGGGAGAAACCACAAGCATTGAGTAGCATAAAATAGCTAAGCCTATAAAAAAAGCTAACCTATTAACCCAAGTGGTTAAAAAACTAACCAAGGTGCATAGATATTATACATTAGTGAATAACCCAAGGTATTAAAAATAATATGACAACAACTAGATCACCACAAGCTATCAACATGGCAATACCACATTTAATTGGGACAAAGTTCATTTCATATAAAATTCTAAGTCTTTAAAGTCCCCAGAGCCTTGATATCATGTCACATGATGTAATCATGTGAATTTATAATATATAAGGTCAAAACAAATCTAAAAGTATCTTAAAATCTTGAATCCTTGATATCAAGATAGGTAGCACAATTCCATTCACTTAAATCACTCTAGGAGACGTACCAAGTCAATGACCTTGCAACCCTATCACCTTGAGTCTTTGAGTCCTTGAACCCTAAGATCATGACAAATGTTAAAATCCCATAAACTAGGATCTATTTTAAAATAAGTATTCAATTTGAAATTCTAAATAGTTTTAGATTCCTAATATTGTTCCATGTGTCTCAATCTCGTTAACTCATAATCCCATAGAACATATAAAAAAAGATAATAGGTCTAAGGACTTAGGATAAGTGAGATGAATAAAAGTGTGACAATCAAGGAGATATATGGATAAAATTAAAATAAATATTTCAAAAAATAAGCAAAGTCTAGTAAGTGATAAATTAACATCTGTCTCAAATTTTTGACTAGTCACATAAAGTTAGCAAAAATTTGGCATATGGACAACAATAACCTACTAATGCTAACTATAAAATTTTAATATAAATGGGAACAAAATCGAAAGTTTTTATTCATATTGATGTCACATGAACTATGAATTCAAGACTTAGGCTTTCACAAATATATGAAAAATAAAATCAAAGATAGCTCACTTCACCATTAATCTAAAAGTTAAACATTATGATTTTGAGCTCTCAAAAAAACAAAATCCCTAATTTTTAGTGAATCCTTAAGAACTCTTAGCTAGTATGAAAAATAAATACCCAATCTCAAATTACTAAAATGTCTTATCCACAACCATCACTCATCCAAACCCTCTCCTTATACTTCATCTCTAAGAGCATCAAATATACAGACACTGCATTTGACAAAAGTGCCCTCAATTTCAGGTTCCCTTATTATTCAGCTATCTAGAATTTAGTGGAGGCCATAGCACCATACTCCTCACATAATAATATATCTTGAGAGGATAAAAATATATCAATGATTTTTTATTGATAAATAACATGGGAATACATAATGCGACTATAAAACCTGAGGTAATGCCCCATATAGACTTGCTTCATGATTTATTTTTCAATAGCACTTACACTGGAGATTACTTGTATTTTAATAAATGAAAAAATGTAGTTTATTATGTTTCAAAGAAATAATTTGAGATGTATCTTAGGATCCTAGGGCCTGAGGTTACTTATACCCAAGTTTTTACTAATGTATGGATGGAGCAAAACACTTTAGAGGGAAAACTGAAATGGTGGTTAGTGAAAAGGGAAGAGTTAAATCCCAAGGGAGATATTTCCTCTAATTACATAGTCAATTTTAGATTAGGTATTAGGATCATAATGGAACTTAGGAATATGTTGTATGGATTCACTAGTATCACATACATGTAGGTGGAATGGGTGTAATTATTGGATAATCTCTTGACTTCAAGAAAAATTATATCCCTACGTGAAATCATTAGTGTTAAATTTAAGGCATAGATGTTTAAAATAGAATAGAGGTTGGATGATATAAATTTGTATATGATATCTCATTTATTAGATTTAATCATTGGGATGGTCTAATGGTCTCATGGGGAACTATGGGATACATCCATTGAATACTTGAATATATAATTTTTTATGACTATTCTTTCTTGTTTGTTTATAGATTCAAGAATGAAATCACCAAAATTTATGAGGATGTTTATTCTCAAGTCCATCAGGCCATTTATGGAACTCAGATTCCTAGGCTATCTAAAATTTTGAAAAGGAACATCTCTAAAATAAGAGATTATTAGTACTACCTAAACTATACCATCATTAGAATTGAAGGGACTAGAACACCCCTTTGCTTTTTCCAAGCCATGTCCTAAATAAGGTGGCAAAATAAAAAATTGCACATTAGTTATCTAATAGTATGGGCAAAGAGATCAACATCAAATACTAGGATTATTATCACAAGGCTCCCCTATGAATTGGGAAACTCCAGCATGTAGTAAGGGTACACTTCAATCATGTGGGAAAGGTCATAACCCATTATAATTTCAAGGGGGGCCAATTTAGAGAATGGGATCCCAGGGGAAAAGCTATAAAATGTCTTAAGTTCTTAAAGGAGAGAAAATAGGTTTCTTTTAAATATGGTCACTATGAATATGAGCATATTTTTATATTTTTAAATGCTTCAAATGATTTTAAGGTATGGACTCATATGAGAGATAATTATATGTCAATGGTCATTTTTCAAGCCATCCAATATGACACATAAATCAATAAATATCTATAAAATGAAATGGTAAAGGAAGTATAAATAGCCTAGAGTCATTAGTGTCCTTAACCATAGCCTCAAAACCCAGTCAAACAAGATTGACCTCCCTCTCCCACACAAGAAGAAACTAATCCATCAAAGGGAAAGCCTAGTAGTCAAAGGGAGGAGAATCTCCAAATTAGAAAGGTTATTCTAAAATGCCTTGGTCCTCATCCAACCTCTATTAATATAGTTACTACCACTTTGGGCACAATAACTACATTTGTGATGACTTCACCTCCTCTATATGGACAAACAAGCACATTTTATCGGGCACCTTTAGATCCGCTTACTTTGGTCACAAAAGTAAATCTCCTTGATTTTATACAAATTTATTTCTAATCTCTCCCATCTAATTCTCTTTCCCCTCAATAACCTTAAGTAATTACATATCCACACACTACCATAAGTTAAGGGATATCTCCTCAAATATTATCTAATATATTTATCTCCACTCCATCCACTCTTTCCTCCATCACTATTATTCCACTGGCCATCCCTTCATCATCCTTAGTAGTATATCCTACTAATATGGCTCATTTATTGATTTCATATTCCCTTCACTTACTCTTCCCCCTACCATTACCCACCAATGGAAATATAGAGTTCTCCCAACCTCCTTGAAAATTCAACAATTAGAAGAAAGACCATCATTAGTTCTAGCTTCCCTAGAAGGATCCCTTGATGAGGAAATAAATTAGGAAGAACATGAACATGTGATTTATCTAGTTGATTATCCCATGGATGAAGATTAATTAAAATTTAAAAATTATGAAGGGACCAGAGTAAATATTAAATGAAGCAAGATTCCAAAATAAAATAGAGGAAGAGATAGAACTAGGAAAGGTGAAATCCATGAGCTTGGGAAGCCTCACCAGAGAATAAACTCTAGTTGGAGGACATGACCAGAATATTCTTACCAAGGAATAAAGGTAAAATGTTAAGAAGGTAGTTTCTTCTCTTTATTCTGCCCTTACTATTGTATATACTCAAATTTTTAAGTTATCAATCACTTGTCTTAGGTCATAAATAGTTAGTTCTATTGATTTCTCCCTTATTTATTCTCCAACCTAGATAATGACTCCCAAAAAGAGAGTATATTTTGAGAAATTAGTGTCATTTTATATTTTTAATCATCAATGGCCACCTGCCCCTCTAAAATATTTATCTCAACTGGAACTACCCATACCAAATCTTCATCCACATAGTCTTCCATAATGACAATTTTGAAAACCCTAGGCTGGACAAAGTATGTAGTATAAATCACCCCTCAAAGGGAATATTAGGATGTAAAAGGATTAATTAGTCACCCCTTAAATTATACATAAAAATAATTCCTTCAATGGCACCTCCAATGATTACACCACCTCCTACCTCTACAAACCCTAGCTAGTCTTAAGAATAAGGGGAGTTCATTCTACCCTAATAGGTTAACTAATTATAGGGTTGGAGAGATGATATAAAAAAAATGGTCCTTAAATATTTACCCATATTCTCCATCCATTTTTACAATCCAAATGGTATGATTCAAAGGGTAAGTAAAAGTAAAGGGATGAATACTAACACAGGGGAGGAGATATTGCTAGAATAAAGAAAAAACGTGTTTCCCTTGGCCAAGAATCTAAAAATTAATCCAAATTACCCCATATAATATGAAAAGGATTTTTTCTCTTTAATGTATTCAATTGGGGAGGCAATGAAATAAATGTATAAAATCCAAGAGCAAAAACAATGAAGGTTTCTACAAAGATAAAAAATTCATGCTTCCCAAGAAATTATGGATAATTTCCAAAGTGTAGCCATAAGATTTTAAAATATTTTGAATATAATTTTATTATCTAAGGATGAGTCTTAGCTTCAAAAGTCAAATGTGATCAAACTCTAGCACCAATTAAAATAATTTTAAAAGAGACTCAACTTCCTAGTTTAGTGCATGAGAAATAGTGGAGAGAATCATTTGAACCTAATGTTTGCCTAGGATGCTACATGGGATTTGATTTATGTGATTTCAAAGAGGGATATTGCCTTTAGTTGGCATGCATAAATGAAACATTGATAGGCAATTTTTAGTCCAATAAATAAAGTATTTAGAGATCTTAAAATATATGAGGGTCATAAAAGTGATAGCCTCCATTGGGAAATTAATAAATAGGCATACTTTTGAAGCACTTCTCAAGGAAGCTACAAATAGATTTAAGAAGGAAGTTGAGGGAGATGTATATAATACTAATGAATAAATTATGTATCTAATATTTTTTTTGAAAGATAGAGTGACTAATAATGAATCCCTCGAAGTAAAATTTAAAGCCTTAGAAACAAAGCATGCAAGGTTAATGAGTGAAGTTGTCAAAATATTTAAGCCTTTCATGCTAAATTTTGACATTATTAATAAATATTTTGAAGTTACATACATAGTGTTATATAAACTCAAAGTTACAGAAGAATATCCTAAGTCAACACTAAACACACAGTCAGCTATAGCTACGACCACATTATCATAAGGTTTCGAATTCTCTAAATATGTAGTAATGCATACTCCAATAGGAACATTAACTATTCCTCAAGAAGCTAAAATGGTCACTAAAGTCACTTAAATCTCAATATCTATCATGAAACTATTTTTCTCTCCTAGTGGTGCCACATCAACACCATATTTTGTGTGTGTGTGTGTGTGTGTGTGTGTGTGTGTGTGTGTGTGTGTGTGTGTGTGTGTGTGTGTGTGTGTGTGTGTGTGTGTGTGTGTGTGTGTGTGTGTGTGTGTGTGTGTGTGTGTGTGTGTGTGTGTGTGTGTGTGTGTGTGTGTGTGTGTATTTGCATGTTCTAGATTATGTTGGGACTAGTGGTCCTATATTTAGTGGCATATATGTATTATATTTTGGATGAGAGTTCTTATTTATATACACACTTTTCATACATGCATGTAATACATGAATTTTTGACACACAGTTCTATAATTATATATGTAAATTTAGACTTCCCTTAGAGGAAGAGGCATCCACTCCCCAAGCCTATATATATTTATAACTTCTTGATCCTAAAAGGAGGAGAGTTTTGTTTATTAAGATTAATAGAAAAATTTAAGGATTATTTTGTAATTAATTTTGATGTGAAAATCTTATGCTTATCAAAATTTATGAATTTTAGAAGTTCTATCAATCTAATATTTTAGTCTTTCAGTTGTGCATGAATTTTGTATTGATATAATTATTCATATTTTTAAATATTTGACATGAATGCTTTTGTGTAATAATCATAATCTTCCATTATAGATGCAATTGTAATCTCACAAATGCAACAAAATGTAATTATGTGTATTAAAGGTCATTATATTCTTATTTCCTTATACTCTTAACTACGTTTGACTATCTATATGATAATAATAACTTTCATCAAGCATTTTTTCTTGACTATTTCTCAAGCCCCTAGTTCAAAGATCTAGGTTAGGAGGGTTTCATCTTGTTTGATTCACAAAGCTTCTTCTCTAACCTACCCTTCTTTTATTTAGTTTGTTTTTATCTAAAAAACCTTAAGTTAGGTACATCATCAATCCAACCATCTCATGTACGTCTATACTCACATCATATTTGAACCATCCAAGGTGAAAAATTACTCTGCTTACCACTATTCCACTGCCACATTGTTTATAAAACCTAATACCTTAAAAACCATGCCTTAGATTTAATATTTATTCATTGATCCTAAAACATTAGAGGCTATCTCATAAAGTTCCCTAGTATACATAAAACCCACATCAATAAGAATTTATTTGGTGCTAGAAGGAGGGCTTTTGTTTCTTTGAAAATATCACTTAATTTACATTATATATATCTAGAATAATAACAAGGTCCACCTCAGATATTGGCCTACTATTCCCACCTTTGTAAATCAATAGAAAAGTTTGGTCAGATAGAGATATCTTAAGAGGATATTATGCCTAATCATATTCCTTAAATAGATGATCCCTTATTCCTCTATGTGTGATGGCCTTAGCTTGGATAACTACTTTTGATATTTCCTTCCTTGGATATGTGCATGATCTACCTAGAAACCATGAAAATTATCTTCCTTCATTTTCTCCCTCAGGATGTAAGACTACTAAATAACACATAAAGGCTTACAAAACTACCCTATAGATACTGAACATAACCCATGAAGACATAACATGTCAACTTTTCCATTTTACCTTATAGGATTTTGCCTATGACCAGTTCTCAACCTCTCATAAGACTTAATTACCTCTTAGAACCAATGCCAAAATACTTTTTTGGATTATTTTAGACATGTAACTATCCAAAGTGTCATATATCAACACTTTGTTAACATGAGGAGAGAACTTAATGAACTAGTTTGAGTCTTTAATGGAAGATTCCAAAATATCTATACCTAACTTGAAGCTACTTATAAACCTAATGAAGCATTAACCCTTAAGATCTATAAGAATGCTTTAGATTCTATAACAATTGTATTTCTCCAGAGTGCCCAATGTTATACTATTTAACATACACTACCCTTGGCTTAAGATGAAGCTATCAACATTGATAGATAATTGAATCCTTAGTCATAAGATCTGGCCCCACTTAATCTTGGTCTTAGTTTTATAACCTTTAACCCTATTACAAATGTTAATCATAATTTTATGGCTCAAAATCATAATCAATTATATACCCACTTGCCTTTAACCATTCTCCACCTAACTAACATCTTAATTTCTTGAACCATCTGGTGTGTGTATATAATCATAAAAATCAAAACCAATATTTGATGCCAGTCCATGCTAATACTATATAGGGTTTTGCTTCTAATTATACAAAATTAGATTTATACATTATCTAATAAATAATACAAAATTTAAGTAATGAGTTTTTAAACATGTAGAATCATATGGGAAAGACCATAATGTAGAATACTAGTCCTAATATTACATATCAGAGGTATAACATGCCTTTTAATAGAACTAAAAATAATATAAACCGGTAGTCACATAACAATATGTTAGAAATAAATATCTTGGAAAACACACTTCCTAATTGGTTTTTAGTCCATAAATATCACAACATGGTGTGTTAGACTACATAGAATTATACACTACCTTTGAGATCTTTCATAAAGAAATGGATAGATAGGAAGGCTTTTCAAACTATCCATAGCCATCTTCCTCTATTACTTCGATTCTTCCCATCACATCCATGGTATTTGAGACATATGACTTCACATTCCTACTGGAAGATGAAAAATATCCCAAATATAACATAGATGAAATTATTTCATTTCAACAGTTATATAGGAATAATTATAATTTGAGGAACAAGGAGCTTGATACTACTTTCACACCCCCAAACATCGATGTTACTACTCATATAGACCCTATGGTCAACATTAATTTTCCTCCTCTAAAAGGGAAAAATCATTGGCTAAGTGTAGAATCGTAAATAAAGGGAGGATATAATATTGTTGAAGATATGAAGAAAATTAAGGCAAATATCAGTCTTCACGAACTAGCTCAGATCATCAAATAAATAGAGTTTTTATTCAAATCTTTGACTGAGAGATCATAAATGGATAAGTAAAAAGTTACACATATAAATGTGGCCATTTATAAGGACATGCCTATAGTCCCATATATTTTTTTAACCAGCAGAATGTTAAGAAAGAATGTGCATAATTATTTGGTTGACCTAGATGCCTCAACCAATGTGATTCCTAAAATTGTATGCAATAAACTAGGTTTGACCCTGGACAAATATAAAAGGGTAGTCCTACAACTAGAATTATTATGTCCCATGTGTTGGGAAGTTGACAAATGTACACATCTAGCTTACATCTGAGCCATGTGTATATTAGTACATAGATATCCTAATCATTGACATTTCAGAAGCTTATGACTTGATGTTGATCCAGGATTGGTCAAAGACACTGAATGGATATATGGCTACTAAATTCTCTCACATATGGATGCCTTGGAAAGGAGTAGCCAACTAGATTCAATTAGACCAAGAAACAACAATGAAGTACCTAATCAGAGAGTAAAATGCTAAAAATTAAAATATTGAATTTTAAACCTCACATGCAAGTGTGTATATGTTCACTACCAAGAAATAACCTCATGAATAATAATATGAAGGTCCTTACCAGTTATGTAATCTCCATTTTGATGGAGCCAAATCAAAAAATGGTTTAAGTATTGCCAAAGCTCTAATCGAGTCAAATGGGAAATAATATATGGATAAATATAGGTTATAATTCTCTTGTACTAATAACCAAGCTAAGTAGGAATTCATAATCTTAGGTCTATAATTTGCACTAAAAATAATGTAAAAAACTACAAATATTTAGTGGCTTAAAGCTGGTCATCAACCAAATCAAAAATAAATACCAATGTAAACTAGCTTTATTGAATAAGTACAAACACCAAACATGGGATTTGATTGAATATTTTTAATCATCCAACATCATATTCATCTTAAGGGAAGAAAAATAAACTATACACTCACTAATAGCTTCAAAAACTAATTTGGCACCACTACAAGTATCTAATATGAAAAAATTATCTATGAAACTAGTTCCTTGCCCCTCCATCCTAGATAATGTGGAAATTTCTAGGTATTTGAGGATGATCAGTAGATTGTACAATTTATGAAAAATTTTAGAGCCTTTGAATCTTAGATAATACATGAAAAGGATGTTGAACCCATGAATATGTAAGATTTAGGAGAAGATGGTGTATTAAGATAATCACACTCATATGGGTATGGTTGCACTAGACTAAGATTTCTATGTGGATCTAATCTCAAAATAAAAAACAACTTAAAGTGATTGAATCTAATTTTGTCAAGGATAACCTAGGCACCGAACAACACCCCTAGTATGTAAACATTGGTTTGAGTTACACAAAAAGTGAGAAAAAAATATGAAAGGTCTACTAATAGAATATAAAGTTGTGATTAGTTGGACATATGAAGATTTAAAGGTCTTCAAACCTAGGGTTATCATACATACTAACCCATTAAATCCAAAACATAAGCCTTTTAGGTAGTGATAGAGGCCAATAAATCCAATTCTATAACCTTTGTTTTAGATAAAATTATAGAAGCTACTAGATTCTAATATTGTCTTTCTAATGAAACATTCTCCCTGGGTATCCACCTTAGTGCCGGTCAAGAAGAAGAATGGAGAAATCAGGTTATGTGTTGACTTTAAAAATATAAACTAAACATCATAAAAGGATAACTATCCCATACCCTCCTTGGATGAGGTAATTCAAATGGTTAGTTGATTTGAGATTATGTTCTTTTAGGATGGATTTTTGGGTTATAATCAAGTGATAGGAGAAGTGAAAGATAGATTGAAGACTACCTTCACAACCAAGTGGGGAAATTTTGGATAGAAAAGGATGAATTTTAACCTAATTAATGAAGTAAAAACTTTCTAACAAGATATGTACTTTTCCTTTAAATTAATTATTGGTAACTATATCACCATTTATGGATGGCCTAATAGTGTTATTAAAACATAGAGCTAATCATGCAAACCATATATATATATATATATATATATATAATATTTGATAGGTGTAGAAGATATGGAGTATCACTCAATCTAAATAAGAACATATTTAGAGTCACTGAATTAAAACTATTAGGCCATGTCGCTACTAAGGATGGGATTACCATTGACCCAAAATGAATATAGGCTATTTCCATGATAACACTTCTTAAAAAAAAGGAGTTGAAGTATCTATTTGGAAAGATATACTTTTTAAAAATATATATATTTAGGTTTGTATATATTTATAAACTACTAAATGCTATGTTGAATCAAGATGATAAATAGAGTGGACAACAAAACCAAGAAAGGTTTCTAGGATATCAAAACTACCATTGCTCAAGATCCAGTTATGATGAGCCTAGACTTCACTAAGGACTTTTTCCTTTATTCATTTACTTCAAATCACACTATGGAAGTTATGCTCACAAAAAAGGTGGATAAAAATAAACATATAATTACTTTCATGAGTACTAACCTTAAGGATGCAGAGTAAAAGTATTTGATGATAGATAAATAAATATATGCACTGATCAAAGTTGTAAATAAATTCAGTCATTACATTTTGAGGAACAAGACATATGCCATCATTCCAAACCTATTTATCAATCTCACACTCGTATAAGAGGAATTAGTCAAAATAAGAGGTAGCTGGATGGAAAAACTATAGGAGTTTGATTTCAAAATTAGACCATCTAAGATGGTGTGAGGCTTGTGAATCATCCATCTTATGAGTGAGACTGATCCATGAATTTACATTGAATAGATCAATGAGACTTAGGTGGCTGGTGGTGAATGGTATGCCCACATCATCCACTACTTACTCACAAGTATATGTCCCCTTTAGCTTAACAAATATCAAAGGCGATCCCTTTGACTCAAATCTACCCATCATATGATTAAAAAAATGATATCTTATAAAAATAATTATGAAGGTACATACTTAAGGTGTGTTTCAAAATAGTAAGCCATAGACATCTTTAATAACCTAAATCAAAAAATATGTAGTGGAAATCCCTTAATAAATTAAAAAACTCAAAATATTGAGAATGGGATACTACTAGCAATTGATTTTCAAATATCCCCACAATCACATCAAGCCCTACCATGAATGACAAATGTTTAGAAAAGGAGAAGTACATGTTGTCATACCTTTACAACTAGTCATTAACATACATCATTTTTCTTAATGGGGTCTTGATTGTGTTGATTTAACTTATCCAAATTCTTCAGTAGGGTAAAAAGTTATCCCAACAACCACTGACTATTGCATTAGATGGACATGACTTTTGGCCACTATGAATTCTAGAGCACTACATGTTGTCAAATTTTTAGAAGAGAATATACTAAAAAGGTTTAGTACACTAATCTCCTTAGTCCGTGATAATGGTCCAAACTTTTAATTTACATAATTTTCTAAGTGTGCCTATAATAACCAAATTATCTTTAAATTACTACCCACAACATAATGGATTGGTTGAATTTACTAACAATAATATGATGGATACCATCAAGAAGTTAACACAAGATAAACCAAGTGAATGTTATATAATACTAAATTAAGCATTATGGATGGATATAAAAAGACACAAGAAATCCCTCAAGGCTTCATGATTTATGCAAGTATATGGGCATTAGCCAATTTTCCTTATCACTCTTAAAATACCAATGTACTAGTTTATACAAGAATACATGGGAGAGGATGAAATCATCTAGTCCAAACTACTTGACATAGTCCAGATGGAATATATATGTAAAAATTCACTACATAGCTACAAAAAAAACCATGACATTATCAAAATATGGTTTGATAAAAAAACTAAAATTAAGACCTTCAACATTTTAAACCTAGTGATTTTATGGGATAAAGTGCATAAGAAGAAGGGACAACATGATAAGTTTGCTCATTTATGGATTAGACCATATCATATATCTAAAATTATAGGTAAAAATGCCTTCCACTAAGGGAGATCCAAAGTAATGACCTTGCTTTTCAATTCAAAGGACAGTTTTTGAAACATTATTTCATGGTTGCTTTAACTAGAGATGCTTTTGAATGACTGTAAGTGAAAACATATATGTAGGAGTATATTTGTTTTACTAATTTATAAAATATATTTATTATTTTTTAGGTTAATCTTTTATGATTTTCTTAAATTAATTTCCTTATTTTCCACATTTCCTTTTGATAGATTAGTTGTTACGCTTTCTAGATTAGTTCTCCTAAAATTGTAGAACAATCTAATCAATTTATTATGTTGGAATTATGAAAGACTTGCCAAAAATAATGGGATGGTATAAAATAAAATATAATTGGCATTCACTAGGATTTATTTTGGTAGTACTTGAGGTTCAAGGATTGAGATATGTGTTATGATTTAAGTAAGTTTTACCTGTATTGAGTGAGTTCACTAGGCCTTGGGGATTAACTCAAATATACTCATGTAAATCTTACAAAGACTACTCATTTTTCAAAATATAATATGTATTATCACATGTTAAAACTTGGATGGGAGATAATAAACATTGAAATGTATGCACATTGGTAGGTAAATATTGATTAATATAAGTTTTCTTATGCATACACCCAACCAATGGTGATTACCAACCCTTCTTCTATCTATGTTCTAAAAAATATTATGGAATAAAAGTGGAATAAGAGGTATATATGTCAAGGCTATGGATGTTTGGATAGCATCAGAGGAATACCCAATCTCCCCTTACTATTTGGTTATAAAATATGAAATCAAAGTAAAACCTATAACATTTATTCAAGTCCTTGTTAAAACTCTCATAACAAGGTGAAGATAAATTTCACAAAATCACACATATATCTTAGGAATGAAAAGGGTTAGTATATTGCATGGGGAAGGAGCAATGTTTTTTTAGGGACTAATTCACTTATTCTTCTTATTAGAAGTAAATTTATTTTATGATACATTGTTGATATTCTAGGTTCTCAAATACTCAGGAGTATTTCCCCATTAAATCACCATTTATTGTGTTGTAACACACATACCCATATTTTTAAAATTTAAATAGAGACCACTATTTTTTAATATACTTATTCAATGTCCTATGATCCATAGAGATCCATAACATTTATTTTGACATGCATAATTCTAAGGTTATATTTAATAGTCTAAATCAAAATTTTAGAATTCCGAAATTATGAAAATCAAAGATTAGGCATTTTCAATAGTCTAAGTACCTTGCCATCTGACTTGTGACATAGCACTCATGTTATCAAAAGTCTTATCATAACCTTCCAGATGTTTAAAATAGTTGTAAGATAAACATAAAACAATATTATTATTAATTTTTATCCTTTGATTTTCATAATTTCTCTCAAATTTTATCCTTATGATTTTGTTGGATAATGAAGATACTATGTTATGTCCTATTATTTTTATGATTTATTGTACATGTAGGACCATTTTAAATACTTTTAAATTATCTTCACCCAGAGATCCTAAATCATTATATCCCCTAAAATTTTATAACTCTGAGATCATGATAGGTGTCAGTACCATGTATATTCACAGACCTTCAACCATCATAAACATTAGGTTTCCCTAAATTTTCATAATTCTAAGATCTGGATAGGTGGTAGGATCACGTTCATCCTCAGCCCTTCAACCTTCATAAAAAATTCAAAATTTATACAATCCTACAACCCCATTATCCATAAAGTGGCATCATCACATTGATCAAATCTCACCACAACTAAATAAAACTTACATACCTTTAGGGAAACTAAATCTCTTCAAGCCATCCATGTCATAAAACCATATTCAACAGAGACAAAGTTCATTTCATAAATAATTCTATGTCCTTCAAGTCCCTAGAGCCCTAAGATCATGACACATGATGTAATTTAGTGAACCTCTAACACACATGGTCAAATCAAATCCTAAAGTATCCCAATATCCCATATCCATGAGATTAAATAGATTGTACAATCTCATATCACTCTAAGAGATGTACCAATTCAATGGCCATGTGACCCCATGGCTCTAAGTTATTGAGTCCTAAAGCCTAGATATCATGCTACATGTTCACATCCCGACCACCTAGAGCCCTTCCATAATAGGTATATAGTTATAAATTCCAAATAGTTTCAAAGCCCCAAGATCACTCCACATGGTTTAATCTAATTAACTCATACTATTGTAGAGCATATAAAGCAAGATCATAAGTCTAAGGATGATGAATACATGTGTTTCAATCAAGGAGATGTGTGTCCATAATTCAAATAAAGAGTTCAAAAACTAAGAAAATTCTAGTAAGTGAGTAATTAACATGTCTCAAAGTTTTGACTACGCATGTAAAGTTAGCAAAAAGTTTCCATATGGCAAGAAAAATCCCACCAATGTGTTGATGCTTCCAAGTGAATCAAAGGTGCTCTATAGTGTTTAAATAACACTTCTCATTTTAGAATCCAAGGATTCAAGGCATGAGTTGTAAGTGTTTGAAAATTAAGATGTCCATGGTGAAAATAGTAGCAGAGCAACATGGAATGTTCCACAATATTTATAAAATTTTATGGTAGGGAGCCATCTTGGTACCTTTCTTGAAAATATTATTTTTAATATTGGACAATCTAACCCAAATCCGAACCACTAACTAAACTAAATGGTTATGAACAATGTATTTAAGCTAATGTGAATTGTTTTTTTTTTAAAGAGTAAAAGGAGAGGGTAGAGTGAGAAATAAATAGTGATTTATGATATGTTATTATGAACGTATTGACAATATTTAAATATTTCCAAAGCATGATCTCAACTAGCATATAGTGTAATGTAGCCTAAGCTCACATTTCACTACAAAATAGGCCTAGTTTTGAAGGTAGGATGACAATACAAGTAAAAATTGGATTTACTTTAAATTTTTACACTACATTTAGATAGATAAAGCACATCTTTATGGTAGAGCAAATGAAAAAAATTAAATTAAATTCTTTCAACTAGCCTAACATACACAAGTTATCAACCCTATAATTAATGATTTAACTCAATATTTCTTGAAACCATTCATATTCAAATTCAGACAAATAATTGAGAAACTTAGCAATTCAAACACTTCAAACCAGGAAATTCCTATAAAATCCTTTGATCTCTTGTATTAATCCTTCAAAAATGGTACAAAAACATATCAAAGTCTATCCCTTTTCACAAATGGTAATACACGCCTTTATAAAAAGCTAGGTAGTATGCCAATCAGTTTTACAAAATACAGGTGTATAAAATACAAGTATATTTTTAATAACTATAATACACATCTTCTACAATCATACTAACCTAGAGGAAATCATGATAACAAACTATTATGTGCCCATAGAAAATAATAGGCTACCCTATTAGTAATCCATAATTAGGACATTAGAGGTGGGGCCCTTTGATGTTGAAGGATACTCATGGCTCTTGCATGTTGTTCATCCACTAAGCCCAAGTCTATGGTGGGCCTTGTGATATGATCCTCTTCTTGATCAGTCAGCTCATCAAAATCTTTGTCGTTCTTAGCCAAAGCTTCCTTAATGCTTCTGGATTCATTGATCCTCTTCTTGCATTAAATATTATATCTAATGTTTTATTATCTTGCCCTAATTATCCATGACTTTTACCCTTGATTTCTTTGATTTTGACCTTTAATGCTTATGTGGAGTCCATGTGGCATTAGTCTAGGCTTTTTGTGGTAATTTTCATAATTGTCGTTTAGATATTAGCCATTGGGTTTTAAAATCCTCCCTTTATTTCACTCTATTGGATCAAGATCCTAGGCTTAACATGATCTATTGATATAAATCCGAGTCCTCATATTTCTATTGGTCCATTGATTTCCAAGCTCATGGTCATGATACTTGGCATTCTCATAGATCTTTCCCAAGTTGTGTATCTCTTGTCAGTTACTACCTTGGTTGAACATTGACCACGTGTCGAGCTCATAGAGACCTAAAAAGTCATCAGGTTCTTCACATTGTTGTATCAAATCTAGCACATGAACGAGTGTCATTGATCTTTATGGGGCCCATTTATTGATCAAATGTCCTCTTGCACCATTGGATCAAATCTATTGAGTGAGTGATAACTATTTATCTTTGTAGGGGACCTGGTCATTAATTGGATGCCTTTATTAAGTGGGTCCCTTTCATTTCTTTCTTTTTATTACCAAGCCACCACACACATCAGACTCTTGGGGCCTTGTGTACCTTTTGAATTTTCCTCCTTGACCTCATGCCATTGGATCAAATCCAGTGAGTGGGTGATTTCCATTGATCTTAATCTTAATCACATCATTTAATTGAGGGATTTTCGATTAATATACTTTGTCTGATCAAATCTATTAATCAAACATTGGTCATAAGATCCTACAAAGGATGAGGGAGATAACTATTAGACCCAAGGACATAAATACATAGCATAAATGATCAAGACTAAGGTCAAGATGAATTTTGGGGCCTTAATATTAATAACCTAGGCTAAGTTTGGCAACATAAAAGGGACTTCATGAACACATCAAATTAGACCTAGGGAAAAAAGAAATGGGAAAGGAGTAAATAAAAGCTCAAGTCA
The DNA here is from genome assembly GCA_037957365.1 of Torreya grandis. Classification (NCBI taxonomy): domain Eukaryota; kingdom Viridiplantae; phylum Streptophyta; class Pinopsida; order Cupressales; family Taxaceae; genus Torreya; species Torreya grandis. Next base: position 959,076 of record JARHVA010001003.1, on the reverse strand, counting down.
TGTTTAAAAACATGACTTAAACCTTTTTTTTTAAAATTTCTTTCAATGGTTCCCACCAATGTGGCTTCCACCAATATTTGAATTTGAATCGAGGGCCACCTATTATTTTTGAACACCAAACCCTAAACCTTCCATGGAACCTGCAAAATGACTCATTTAACTCATTAACAAGGTTAGTCTAGAATAAGAGGCTTTAAATTATACAAATATGCTCCATCCTTGAGTGGATGATCTTCAAATTCTATCAAAATATCTCAATGTTGAAATGCTTCAAACTTGGATACACATATCTCTCAAAGGTCCCCAATTTTAAATTAATGGGGTATGTTGGTCCCAACACAATGCTAACTAGTAAATTTAAATTTAAATAGGAACAAAATCAAAATCCATTATTTACGTTGATGTCACATGAACTATGCTTTGGAAATATATGTAAAATCTAAGCAAAGATAAGTCACCTTGTTATTAATCTACAATTTTAACATTGTGATTTTGAGCTCTCAAGTAACCAAAAGCCATATGTTTTCATTAAATATACAAGAACTCTTAAACAGTCTACAAAATAAATTACCAATCTAGGATTTCTAAGATAACTTATCCAAAACCATCATGCGTCTAGGCCCCCTCCTCATACTCCATTTCAATGAGCATTGAATATATAGACACTACATTTAACAAAAGTTCCCTCAATGTCATGTCCCCCTATTATTTGGTTATCTAAAATGTAGTGTAGGCCATAACACCATACTCCTCATAGGATCATCTATCTTAAGACTAAAAATAATATATCAATGATTTATTGTTGATAAAGAATATGGGACTCCATAATGTGATCATAAACCTAAGGTAATGCCTTGCATAAACTTTCTTTGTGATTTATTCTTTAATGGAACTTGCACTAGAGATTGCTTGAATCTTAGGAAACAAAAAAATATAGTTGATTATGTTTTGTGGTAAGTGTTTGAAATGTATCTTAGGATCCTAAGGCCTGAGGTTTCTTATAACCAAGTTACAACCAATGTATGGATGGATCATAATATTTTAGAGGGGAAATGGAAATAATGGCTAGTGAAAGGGGAGAAGTTGAATCACAAGGGAAATATTTCCTCCAATTTTATAATCAATTTTAGACTAGGTATGAGGGTATCAATGGCCCTTTGAATAGGTTGTATGGCTTCACCAATATCACTTACACAAAGGTAGAATAGGTGACATTATTGGATATTATCTTGAATTTGGATAAAATTGTAGCCCTATTCAAAATCATAAGTGTCAAATTGAAGGCACAGATGTTAAAAATATAATAGAGGTTGGTTGACAATAATTTATATGATGTGTTATTTATTAGATTCAATCATTGGGGTGATCCACTAGGTTCAAGAATGAGATCACCAAAATGTATGAGGATATTTATCCTCATGTCCATCAAGCCATTTAAGGAAATCATATGCCCAAGCTATCTAAAAATTTGAGGAATATCTCAAAAATGGGAGATTATTAATAATACCTAGATCATACCATCATTATAATTTAATACACCAGAGCACCCCATTTTTTTACATTCCACATCCTAGAT
>JARHVA010001003.1:917500-952500 GCA_037957365.1 Torreya grandis | reverse complement strand
ATTAGCCAAGCTAGGGCATCGGGCCTTAGCTTGTTTCTGATTAGTGGAGGATTGCGCAGGATACTGAGGTAGATAGAGGTGACTGGGCACAATAGCAAAAGGAGTTTTCATCAAGAACAGGGGTGAACCAGTTGTAGGGATAATGGCTTTGTAGGGGTTGACTCAGACCAGGCTTGAGAAGAGTTACAGGGAGGCTGTAGGGAAGGGGTGCCAGGGGGAGAGTCAGAGAGTAGAGACTAATTTGGAGGTTAACTAGATTCTAGAAATTTTTGCCACTAACACAGTGGGGGGATTAAGAATTTCCAAGGTAAATGGTTGTCTGAAACGCTACCAAGAAAGGCCAAAGCTTGTTATTCCATTTGAGTTGATTGCTAAGGATGTGGAGTATTTCTCCAAACACTCACTTTACTATAAATTCTTGGGGCTACGAGTTTCCCTTCCATTCTTGGAGAATTGGGCCAAACGAGTGTGGGAACCAGAGGGAGAGATGGAGGTAACGCTGCTGGCCAATAATTTCTTCATGGTCACATTTGTGTGTTTGGCTGACAGGAACAGGGTATTTGAGGGAGGTCCATACTTCTATAATCAAGTGGGGCTCTTTGTTAAGCCTTGGCATGTTGGCTTCAATCCCACTAAGGAATTGCCGAATAAGGTTCCTGTATGGGTTCAGCTGCCCAGAATGCCTATTAAATGCTGCCAAGAGGATGTTCTCCAAATGATTGCCTCAATGCTTGGAAAACTTGTGGGCTCTTCCACACAAAATCTAGGTAGGGAAATCATGACCTTCGCTTGAATCTGTGTTGAAATTGATGTAAGTAGGCCATTGCTGGATGCTATTGAGCTTTGTACGGGTTCATACTCATGGGTTCAATAGCTAGAATATGAGACGCTCTCATTTAGATGCCGCTTATGTCATGAGTATGGGCACTTGGTTAGGCATTGTCCAAAGGCAAAAGTGAATGACCAGCAGGCTTTGACCCAAGCTCCACTGAATAACACTACTGGTGTGGACAAAGGAAAGAAGATTGGACCTAGTACTGGTAAGGATTCTGAAGGATTTATACAGGTCAAGTCTAGAGGCCAAAATAGAGGTCTAAAGAGATCCTTTATGGAATGATCAGAGGAGGATTAAATTAATAGATTTGGGATTTTGGAGGATTTGGGACAGCAGGAGGACTGCACAGATTTATTTAATGGTGGGCAAGTTGTGGGAGGTTCTCGAGTAGCTGATATCACTACCATGGAAAAGGGAACTCCCCCTAAGGATGTTGTCCTTCCTATGATTTTGGAAGAACAAAATGGGGAACAACAAATTATTAAATCAAATACTGAGATGGGTATAGAATTTGAAGCATTAATTCCTCTGGTACAAGTTGAGGCGCCTGAGTTGGAGAAGAAAGGCAAGGCCTCTTCTCACTTAGGAATTTTTAGAAGGAAGGGAAAAAACTAGCTTAAAAAAAATTAAATTGGGGAGAAGGAAAGACACGGAGAGGATAAAGATGATTGGGGAAAATCTGGTTGAGTCAGGTGCGTTTAAGACCTTAGACTCCCATTTCTTGCCTCCTAAATGATTGTTATATCATGGAATGTGAGGGGATTGAACAACGACCCTAGACAAAAAGTTTTTTGGGAGTTGATTAGGATTCAGTGTCCAGATATTCTTTTTCTGCAAGAAACTAAGGTGTTAGTGGATTTCATGATGAGTCTGGCACCCAGGCTTTGGAAGCATGGATCTTGTCAATGCGTAGGGGCACAAGAATCATCGAGAGGCATGGATTGTCTTTGGAATCCATGCAAGGTCCAGTTGGTGTCATGGATAGCCTTCAGGTCCTCTCTTTCTTTGGTATCTTTATGCAGTGAATCTGGAGAGTACATTCTCCTATCCAATGTTTACGTGCCCACTGATTTTCAAGGTAAGAAATAGGTTTGGAAAAATATCCATTTAGTCATAAGGGGCTTTCCTTTTTTGCCATGGATTATGGTTGGTGATTTCAATGCTATAATGGACCTATCTAAAAAAATGGGAGGTAATGATAGATTGGAACCTTCATCCTATTTGCTTCGAGACAAGGTTTTGGAGCACAACCTAGTGGATATCAAGCCTTGCAATGGGTGGTACACCTAAAATAATAGGAGAGTGGGGGACAACTTTATTACAGAGTGTATTGACAGATTCTTGACTTCTTGCTATTGGATGGGTGGCTTATGGTCGTTGAATTTCAAAATCTTGGATTGGAGATGTTTCGATCATTGGCCTATTAAGCTTCACATTTCTTCTAATTGTTGGTAGAAGAAACTGACTTTCAAATTTCAATTAATGTGGCTCAGAGATCAGTCTTTATATGATCGAGTTGCTAATTGGTGGAGAATTGGGAGATCGGTGACTAGGACAGTGATGTATACTTTTGCTAAGCTCCTCCAGTATGTGAAATATCAGCTTAAAAAATGGAATGTAATGATCTTTGGGAACATTTTCTAAGAGAAGAAAAAAGTGCAGGAAGAGTTAAACTTGATTACCAGAATAATTTGAGAGGAGGGGTTGTCAGAATCCTTGTTGAGAGATGAAGCAAGGGCTATCAAGAGGGTGGAAGAATGGGAGCTAAGAGAGGAGGTGTTTTGGAAGCAGAAATCCCAAATTGAGTGGTTACAGGAGGGAGACAAGAACATGGCCTTCTTCTTCATCTTGGTTAGAGCTAGGCAGCATAACAATAGGATAAGGACTTTGGTTTCGGGTAATGGGGTGACTCTATCATCCACGAGAGCCATGTGTGATGAAGCTGTCCAATATTTTGCTTCTATGTTTAGCGAAGATGGTCTGGGGAGTACTATTGCTGAAGAGTAGATTCTATCATGTATTCCCAACTTGGTTTCTAGGGAGATGATGGAATAGCTGATGTGCCCTATCAACCTTGAAGAGCTCAAAAATATTGTTTTCATGATGAAAAAAGGTAAGGCTCCAGGCCCAAATGGTTTTCTAATTGAATTTTTTTAGGAATTTTGGGAAATCATCAAATTTGATCTTTTAGCTGTGGCTCAAGAGTCTCAAATCAGTAAACAAATGCTTCATGCCTTGAACTCAACTTTCCTGGCACTCATTCCTAAGAAGGAGGACGCTGGTCAAATTGGTCAATTCAGGCCGATCTCTCTCTGTAATGTTGTCTATAAGATTATCTCTAAACTAATTTTTGAGAGATTGAAAAAGTGGTTGGGGGTGTTGATCTCAGAGGAGCAAAGTGGATTTGTGGAGGGATGTCAGATTCTTGATGAAATTGTGGTAGCTACTGAGGCTATTCATTCCATGTCCCAATCTAAGGAGAAGGCAATGTTTATGAAGCTGGACATGTCTAAGGCATATGATAGGGTTTGGTGGTCCTTTCTGCAAAAGGTTTTGGCTGCCTTTGGCTTTAGAGAGGAGTGGATCAGATGGGTTATGAGTTATGTGAACTCAATCTCATTCTCTATTTTGGTGAATGGGGAGCACTCACAGCTCTTTGGCACTTTGCAGGGATTGCGGCAAGGGGATCCATTATCTCCATATCTATTCCTTCTTTTGGCTAAAGGTCTTGGAAGGCTGATTAGAAATAAGATAGGAGAAGGGGTTATTCAGGGATGGAGGTGGGGTGGGAACCTTCCTGCTCTTTCTCACCTTCAGTTTGTATATGATGTGGCTTTGATGGGGTTGGCCAACATGAGGGAGGTAGCCAACATTTGTAGTAGTCTGGATGCCTACTTGGCTACCACGGGGTAGGTGATTAATGAAGATAAATCATCTATTTTTTTCTTCAACACTCTGCCACCTATTCAGCGAAGGGTGGCTAACACTCTTCATTTTCAAATTGGCAAACTTCTAGTTCTTTATCTTGGCATTCTGATATCGGTTGGGCGACAGTCTAAGGACTTGTGGCAAGGAATTCTAGACAACTTCAAGGCTAAAGTGAACCACTAGACCAACTGATGGCTGTCCTTTGTGGGGCGTGTCTAGCTGATTCAGTCAGTGGTGTAGGCACTTCCTATATACAGGTGTATGCTCCAGGTGGTGCCAGTAGGCTTTTTTCAGGATCTTGATTCATTGGCAAAATAGTTCTTATGGTCTGGCAACTTATCCTCGATGAAATGGAGCCTGATTCACTGGGAGGTTGTCTGCAGTCCTAAGAGGCTGGGTGGTTTGGGTTTGAGGCAGTCTTTTTTGGTTGGTATGGCTTTGGCCACCAAGTTATATTGGAGATGGTGTATAGAGCAAAATAACAATTGGGCAAGGGTTGTGGCTTTTAAATATTGTGCTGGGATTCTTGTGAGTGATATCCCCAGAGTCAGCTTGTCAGGTAGTGGATCGGTTATCTAGAATACTCTCAAGAAAGGTGTTGCTTTAATTAAGAGAGGCCTATTCTAGATTTGTAGGGGAGGAGATGAAGCACAATTCTAGTATGATTCGTGGGATGGTTTTCCACCCCTAATGGTTCAGTACCCACATCTTGAGGGCCTGGCACGTCGCTTTAATGAGGCTAGTTGGGTCAAGGTGGGTGACTACAAATCCTTCCTGCTTTAGGATCATTTGACAGTGGTGAGGTGGAAGGAGCAAGAAGATTGGCTAATTATGGAAATGAGGGAGGAATGCACTGAGCCTCAAGAGATCTTGGCTGACTGGTTCTATTGTGCTCTTAGGGGAAAGGATTTGTTGGCTTGGTTGCCTCATCCCAAAGGGAAGTACACAGTTGCTGCCAGTTACCAGGAGCTGATTACACAGAGATGGGGTGATGGAGGGGAAGTGCCATGGTGGAAAAGAGTGTGGAATAGCATTTCTTGGCCAAAGTGCAAGTTTTTTATTTGGAATTTGACATGGAACCACTTTTTGACATGGGAGAATATCAGATGACATGGTTTTTCTGGTCCTTCTTGGTGCGTACTGTGTCAGGGAGCGAAGGAGGATTCTTCTCACTTGTTTTTTAGCTGCCCCTTCACACTTTGACTATGGCATGCTTGGTGGGATGCATAGATATGTCAATGCCTATATGTCTCTTCATTAGTTGAGTTATGGGATAGATTGGGTAGGCCACCTCATACTGTGCATTTTCTTCAGGAGGCGCGGTATGTAGGTCCAATTTTTTTGATGTGGCAAGCTTGGCTAGAGCAAAACTACCAAATTTTTTTGGGGGAAAGGTTGGTGATCCACCAGGTGTGGACTAGGATTATTGGCATGATTCAAGAAACTGTGGAAGCTAAGAGTGAAATTGCTCTACCTCTAGTGCAGGAGGATGCTGAGTTGGTGAAGAGGCATGGTATGTTGGCAATTTCTTCGGCTGCTGCTAGTGTTAGGCATGGTAGTGGGAGGAGGAATAAAATATAGAGGAATGGGAAATGGTCCCCTCTTAAATTTTATCTGAAAATTAACATGGATGGGTCGGCCAGAGGTTATCCAGGCCCAGTGGGGATTGGAGGGATTGGCAGGGATCACTCGGGTGCTATTGTTTTCATTTTATTTGTCCACATGGGAGAACAAATGGTGAATATGATGGAGGGAGTTGCTATTCTCTATACTTTGAGGAGGGCCTATGAGCTTGGCTAGCGTAAGGTGGAGTGCGAAGCTGACTCACAATTTTTGATAAATTTGATTCGAGAGAGGAAAATCAATGATGGTAGCTAGCAACTATCTTTGGTGGTGCAACAGATTCTTCAGATTAGTATGCTTATGGATTCCATTTCCTTTTCTCACATTCTGAGGGAGTGGAACGGCATGGCTGACTGTTTGGCCAAGTGGGTTTTGGCGAATGTTGGTGGACACAGGGTGGATGATAGGGCATTGTTGCCAGAGGAGGTGAGTAGGGACTTTGATAAACTTCTTAGGGAGGATGGTGATGTTGTTGGTTAGTGTTGGTGCCTAGTGCTTTTTTCATCATTTTTCATGGTTTGTTGGGGCTCTAGCCCTTAGTTTTGTTTTGTTTTTTTGGCTATTAATAAAGTTTTTACCCCTCTTTTTTTAAAAAAAAAAACCATCTGAGGTAAAATACTACTCCACTCACCAATTTTCTACCATCAAGTTATTTATAAAACCTTATTAGTGCTCAAATCTACACTAGGTATTCAAATATTTTATTAAGAAAAGATTGGCATGGAAATTATGAGTCAATGTGGAATTTAGGTGAATAGAAATAAAAATTTAGATATCATATCCATGCCATATCAAACCTATCCATGTGGAAGTAAGATAAAACTTTAATGAAACATTTGGATGTAAGTAATGTTAGGATCCACTCCTAAGAGCACACTTGATTACCTTTGTATAAGCAGCTAAACACGAAAGTAAACTAGAAGTAATAAGTAACTAGAATTCAGAATCAACAAAGAATATATGATACAAGAAATGATACAATATATATTAACACTCTTCCAGAAGGAAATACAATGAAGAAATCTCACTCTTCCACACCTCTTGGGTGTACCATAATTCTCCCTCAAGAGTTCTCTCTCTCAATAAATTACAACCAACAATCAACTCAATACCAAGTTGTTGTTCCCTCCATGTGACAATAAACTCAATGGTTGTTTTGCCTACATACCAAGTCAAGTGACAATCAACTCAACTATTGTTGCCTCCTTGCTCCAAGCAGATCTCCTTGATCTTGCACCTTGTTGTGTTGCAGATCTCCTTGATCTTGCTACCCTGCAAATCTACCTGACCTTGCACACACACACACACACCTACAGATCTACCTGATCTTACTTACCATGTAGATCTTACCTAATCTTGCACACCCTGCATATCAACTAATCTTACACTTGAGGATCTAATCCTTCTTAGTCCTTAGTCCTGAGACCTTAATTACAATATAGCCCATGGGTCTCTTAAATAGATCTCATATAAACAATAGTTAGACTTATCAATTACAATAATTAGAAATGCAGACTCAAGACTAAAATTAGTCTTTACATACAAACAAACTATCCATCTAAAATTAGACTGGAATGCACAGGTGACCGACGGTGGTTCTTGTCTATCTGGAGATGACCGATGTCAGTTCCTATCTGACTGATGTCGGCTAACACCTAACTAATGTCAGTTGTTGTGTGCACTAGATATTGCTAACGTCGGTTGATCTGACTGATGTCAGTTACTCTGCAACTCAGCAACCTCTACAATTTACATCAGTGAAGCTTTTAGCTCCACAACCTAACAATCTCCCACTTGGAGATAAACAACTGCATCTGTACCTATACCTATACATCCTCTAATTTTTTTATGGCTTGTATCTCTCTTCAAGTTCAATCTTGAAGACCAACAGAAGTTAAATGAAGATTTAACTTTTTCTTTGTTCCCAGCTTTGTTAACATACCTACAGGGTTCATATCCTTCTAGGACCTGTGACTGTAACAACCTTCTGCATCTCTGAAATCCAGCTAACCACCATTCCACCAACAGTGAACACATATCCTGTGGTGCTTCTCCTATCATCCAAGTAACCGGCCATATATGCATATACATACCCATGTAGAGAAGTGCTTGACCCTGCATAGCATAAATACCTACTGCTGGTCCCTCTCAAATACCTGAGAATCCATTGAACTGCTTTCCAGTGCTTATTTCTCAAATTGGCCATAAACTTGTTGACAACTCCCACTGCTTGGGTAATATCAGGTCTATTACATACCATGTACTCAACCTCATCATGTGATTTAGGACACTGTTCATAGCTTAACTTGAACTATCCAACCATAGGTGTGCTAACCGGTTCTGCATCCTACAAATTGAACCTCTCCACTACCTTATTCACATAATCCTCTGAAGACAAAATCAACCTATGATTTTTCCTGTCTCTAAAAATACTCATGCCAAGGATTTCCTTTGCTCCTCCTAAATCCTTCTTGGCACGTGTCTAAGCTAGTTTTACCTTTAGCTCAGTACTTCCCTGTATGTGTGACCCTACAACAAGCATATACAGTACATACAGTAATAGGATAATGTAGCTAATATTATCCAACCTGGTAAAATAAACACAGTGATTACATTGATATTGACTAAAGTCATGCTTTGTCATAAACTTGTCAAACCTATACCACTGTCCTAGAGCTTGTTCAAGACCATATAACCTGGCCTTCTGTCTCACCTATCCATTCTCTCCTTTCTTTAACTTGTGAATCCATTCATCTTTTAGTGCTTTCTTTCTGGCTGGCAACTCTACCAAATCTCCCATTTGATTCTTCTCCAAGGAATCAACTTCCTCATTCATGCCATGCTCCCACTATTTCCTTGATTCTACCTGTATTGCCTCTTCAAAACTTCCTAGTTTTCCACCATCAGTGAGCAACAAGTAGTATAAAGAAGGGGAATAACAAAATTGAGGCTTACTTACCCTTTCAGACTTCTACATGGGCATTTGAGACTCATTGACAGCTTAGTGTTTGCCCAAATTTCATTCTGCCAATGATCTATGTCGATCACCTCTCAGTCTACATTTGACTAATGTCGGTTTTATGCGACCAACCTGACTGACCTCACCAATGTCAGTTCTCACCTGACTGACATTGGTTACCACCTATGCAACCTGCCTAATGTTGGTTTTATGCGACCAACCTGACTGACATCAGTTCTTACCTGATCGATGTCAGTTTACACCTGACCACCGACATCAATTCCTTGACCGATGTTGGTGTCCACCTACCTGACATCACCAAATTTGGTCTCCACTGGACCGACATCGATTCTTTCCTGTTCAATGTCAATTCTCACCTAACCAACCTCGATAACTGTGTTCTCTTGTGAGTGATGATTTTTACCTGCAAGCTCATTTTGGATCATAACCTTGTCCAAATCAACCTTGCCCTACTTAGAATTATTCAGCCTCTTGAGCTGATCTCTATCCATCATCTTCTCCTTGAAAACCAAGGCTTTCTAGTTCTTAAATATGTCAAAAACATCAAATTTCCTCTTTATGCAATAAACCCATACCTTTCTTGTAGCATCATCAAAAACATACCACTATGATCCTCCAATAGAAGCTCCTTGAGCTAGTCCCCACACCCCTATGTGAACAAGCTCCAACCTGTGCTTCTTCTTTGTTGACCCAGTTGTGAGAAACCTCACTTTCACCTATTTCTCAAAAATACAGTGCTTATAGAAATCTCGGTCTATCAAATCTGAAAGCATACCTTTTGACTTAAGAACATCCATTCCCTTCTCAATCATGTGACCAAGCCTACAGAGCCACATCTTTACATCTACAGCTGAAGTAGATAAAACAGAAGGAGAATTAGTAATACAAGTAGATAGATAAAGTGTACCTACTTTCTTACCTCCAGCTAAAACAAGTGCACCCTTGGAAACTTTCCAAGATTTTTCTGTGAGAGTTACTGTGCAAACCTCATCACCCAACTTCCCTATAGAAATCAAATTCCTCTTCAGGATGGGTACATGCATGACATCCTTCAACACCCATGTGTTTCCAGTCTGCAACTTCAGCTACACTTTCCCTTTGCCAATCATTTGACAAGGCTCACCATCCCCTAAATAAACTTTTCCAAAGTCTCCATGGACATAATCATGAAAAAATTCCCTATTTGGGGTTGCATGGAAAGAAGCACCAGAATCTATAACCCATGATCTACATGACTATCCAAAGAAAATTTAAGAGCATCATGTGCAACAATACCTGCATCCTTTGCTTCTTCATTACCTTCATGCTGATCTTATTTCAACCAACAATCTTTCTTTGCATGTCCTTTCTTTCCACAATTCCAATAGATTATACTACCATACCTGGATTTGGATCCACTGCCTATCTTTGACCTTGATTTCCCTTGCTTGATCTTCTCTCTTTGCCATCCTCTACTTTCAACACTCAAAGCATTACCTGATGTCTCACCTCTACTTTTTCTGCAAATTTCTTCATTCAAGATTACACTAACAACATCAACTTTCAAGATATTTGAAGCAGACACAATATTACTTACTTCCATTACCAAGCTTTCCCAACTTTCAAGTAAAGAGCATAAGATTAAGAGAGCCTTAATTTCATCATCAAAAACTATTTTGATTGAATTTAACTGGTTTACCAAACCATGGAAATGACTAAGATGACTATAAACCAATCCACCTTCCAGAATTTGCAAATTAAATAATTGCTTCATAAGAAATACCTTATTCAAAGCTGAGGGTTTTTCATATAAATTTGCCAAAGATTCCATTAACTCTACCATTGTCCTTACCTGAGATAAGTTGGAAACCACAGAAGCTGCCAGGGTGAGCCTTATAGCTCCAAGAGCCTTTCTATCAAGAACCCTCCATTCTTCATCTTGCATACATGTGGGATTACTCCCACCCAACGATAAGTATAGATCTTTCTGATACAAATAATCCTCTATTTGCATCCTCCATAATTGATAATTCTTGCCATTGAATTTCTCCATTCTTAGCTTACTTTCTTCTGCCATTGCTTTACTCCCACTCAAACAGAAACCCCTGTGAGTGACCTGTAATCAACAAACACTTAACACACTCTGACCACCTGTTAGTGTACCAAGCTCTGATACCACTTGTTAGGATCCACTCCTAAGATCACACTTGATTACCTTTGTATAAGCAACTAAACATGGAATTAAACCAGAAGTAATAAGTAACTAGAATTCAGAATCAACAAAGAATATATGATATGAGAAACAATATAATCTATATTAACACTCTTCCAGAAGGAAATACAATGAAAAAATCTCACTCTTCCACACCTCTTGGGTGTACCATAATTCTCCCTCAAGAGTTCTCTCTCTCAATCAATTACAACCAACAATCAACTCAATACTGAGTTGTTGTTCCCTCCATGTGACAATCAACTCAATGGTTGTTTTGCCTACATACCAAGTCAAGTGACAATCAACTCAATCATTGTTGCCTCCTTGCTCCAAGCAGATCTCCTTGACCTTGTACCTTGTTGTGTTGCAGATCTCCTTGATCTTGCTACCCTGCAGATCTACCTGACCTTACACACACACACACACACACACACACACACACACACACACACACACACACACACACACACACACACACACACACACACACACACACACACACACACACACACACACACCTGTAGATCTACTTGATCTTACTTACCATGTAGATCTTACCTGATATTGCACACCCTATAGATCAACTGATCTTACACTTGAAGATCTAATCCTTCTTAGTCCTTAGTCCTTAGACCTTAATTAAAATATAGCCCATGGGTCTCTTAAATAGATCCCATACAAACAATAATTAGACTTCCCAATTACAATAATTAGAAACCCAGACTCAAGACTAAAATTAGTCTTTACATGCAAACAAACTATTTGTCTAAAATTAGACTGGAACACATAGGTGACCAACGTCAGTTCTTGTCTATCTGGAGATGACCGATGTCGGTTCCTATCTGACCGATGCTGGCCGACACTTAACTGATGTCAATTTCTGTGTGCACTAGATATTGCTGACGTCAGTTGATCTGACTGATGTCGGTTACTCTACAACTCAGCAACCTCCATACCTCCATAGTTTGCATCAGTGAAGCTTTTAGCTCCACAACCTAACAAGTAAGACATGGCATCAACATTCATGTTGACTATATTTTGACCAAAGGGAAGTTGTAAATTCATCTAAATGTTTTGCTAGGGATCCAAGTGGTCAAAAGTAATTTTGAAAATTTCAAGAGAGGTGGGAAAGTTCCATGGAGGTTTGGACATCAAAATATAATTCAAAAGTGGTATAGAGAGGTCCATGGGAAAGCACATGGTAAAATGCAATTGCCAAATTGTAATTTGCATCTACGGTTCTAGATCCAAAAATACAAAGAGGAGAGTGAAATGAAGTGGTAGTTGGTAGAAAGGGGAAACAAATAAGCAATTTGTAACTTCTTCAAATTGTAAATTGTTTTTGAGACTCCAGATCTTGTAGATGTCAATAAAGAGTTTTAAAAACTTAAATCTTGATTAGTGTGTTTACTGTAGGATTGAATTATGATCAAGGATAGCTGCATGGGAATGGAAGATAACTCAAGAGGCTTTGAGGCATCCATTTTCAAATCTAAAAGAGATTGTCAATAGTTCACAAAATTTGGGTGAATTTCTTCATGTGGATTGCATTATAAACTCTCCATATGTGCTTGTGAATGAGCTTGTTGAAGTCAAAAGTGGTTTGCATATGGTCAAAGTTAAATCTTAGGGAATTAGAAAGGGGTTGTTGTCATAATGAAATGTATCAAAGATGGTTTAAAGATATATAAAATATGAATATTAGACTTATGCATGCATTAAAATATTTAGTTGTTTGTTATATCTTTAAAGCTATAGAATGGGTGAAAACACACAACACTGATTTTAAAAAGAAAAAAAAAATTATGGTCCAATTATTATTAAGGTTAATGTTCTAAAAAAAGGCATACAACCTATTTATAAGGTCAAACCACCTATTACATTTGGAATTCATTCATTACCCAAGATCCATGTGATCGAGACTTGTTAGTAAAAAAATTGAAACCATTTGATATTCCTATTTTGAACTACACTTGAAGTAGACAAATGCAAAATAGACCTCAATTCATAGTAGATGTGATCCACAATCTAGGGATCACATCAAAGCTTGATGAAGTATTTGAGGCCCCATTTGTTATGAAGGAAGTTTTAATAAGTAAAGATGCACTAGATCACTTATTCATTGGTTTAGAAGAGACCAATCATAGAGCTAATGATGTAAACAAGGAGTGATGGATCTATGGACTCCTTAAAGTCATTACCATTAGTTTACTTCTTGATATGGAGGCCATGTCTTAGCAAGTATGACTTTAATAAATGGATCAAGATTGTTTGTTTCTAATGTATATATGAGAGAATTTAATGATCTCATTCATCAAAGGAGAGAATGTGAAGAGCATATTGGAAAATTATATGATGATGTCAAGCTCATATTAATTTAACAAAGGCAATTGGAAGATGAAGATAAAAACTACAAAGGAAGCAGGAGGAGTATGTCAATTATGTGAGATTAGAATAAAGAAGAGCTTCCACATTTATCTAAAACTGAAATAGAATAAATCTTAGAAGATTAACATCTTGAGTAGGTTTGGCATTGTCAAAATAATCAACATTATAAGGTGTAATGATAAGGATGGCTACATTACATCTATCCAAATAGAGGATAATGTCAATATGGATCTATGTCTTTAAATTCAGATAGGTGGTGCACAAGCAACTATTGATTTTTGAGTTAATGCATCAAATGAAAAAGATTGGTTTCTAAAAAAAATCCTCTATAGGGTACTCTGCTTAGCTACATTATAGGAATGGAGTTAGGGTAAAAGTCAAAAAAATTACAAGTTTTAAAAATTACATATGAAGATCCAAAAGTCTATGCGAGATCTTAGTGGGATAAGTAACTTGCAAAATGCAAGTCTCCAAAATTAAATTGTTAATTTTGGTCAACTCTCCCAATCCCACTAGTCAAAGTTTGGAGAAAAGTCAACTCAAGAGGAGCTTCAGGGAGATGTTGAGGAGAAATGAAATTTTGAAATTTTGCACTTATGCAAATTATGAATTGAAGTTGGGTCTCCTAGACCCCTAGTCAATATTGATCAATATGGGATACCAATGCAAATGGGAACTTTCAATGTCATTTACAAATTTGTAGATTTGCAAATTGTAAATTGTAGTTGGAGTTCCCATTTCATGAAGGAAGCCTTTTAGGGAAACAGGAACTCCAAGTACAATTTGTAATTTTGTAATTTTTCAAATTGCAACTGGAGTTATCATTTCCCTAAAGAATCCTTTCAAGTAAAGGGGAACTCCATGTGCAATATGTGATTTTGTAGTTTTGAAAATTACAAATTAAAATTTGAGTTCCCATTTCCCTAAAGGAAGATTTTTAGGGAACAAAATATCCAACTATAATTTGAAATTTTTAAAATTTTCAAAATTGCAATTAGAGTTCCCATTTCCCTAAGGAAACTTTCTAGTAGAACTACAATTGTGAATTACAATTCTATAATTTTTAATTTTGTAATTTGTAAAGGGAACTTTCCAGGGACACTACAACTACAAAATTACAATTCTGTAATTTGTAATTTAGAAATTTGCAAATTGAAAAACTCCTGAGTTTTGGCCTTCTCTAATACAAAAGAATTGCAAAATTGTAAATGGGACCTAGATTCCCCTAAAATAAGGAAAATTTTAAATTTTCAAAAGTGACCAGAATTTCCCTAAAAGTTCAAAAAGTGAAAAGTAATGCATTTATGCATTATAAAATGTGGAGGCAACCCTAAAAAGCAAAATTACAAAAAGTTAAAGTGAAAAAAGAAAAATGTGAAATGTCAAGTTGGATCCAAAAATCAAAAATGTAAAATAAACCTAAGTTGTGCATTTTCCATTTCTTTTACTTATTCAAACACTCCATGGGATAAATATTGTAGGTCTACAAATTCAAGGTGGGCCACTCTAAAAACGATTTCTCAAAAAGCCATGAGTTTAGTGTGTTCAAATTCCATCATTGAAAGAGAAGGGTTTTTATATTGCATATATATGAGGAATTGCATATGTGAAGAAGATTCTAAATTTGCAAATGAGTGGTCAAAGGCATCTCTAGGCAGTTGCATAAGAGGACAAATAAGTTTGTTTGGGTCCAAGGCAAATATTCTCCTTCCAACTCATGTAAAATGCATCTCCATCCAGGAAATCAAAGTTTCTATTGTAAATCTTTATCATTCCTTATAGAGGCATTTACAACAATGATTTTTCATGAAAATGGTTGAATATTCTAGGCATGGCAAAAGGGAATATTCTATGTGAAAGCATCTTCATAGACCTTTGAGGGTTTTTTTACAATTTTACAATATTTTAAATTAAAATCCACATTCTCAGACTTGAAAGTGGCAAAAATGTATAAATAGAAGGATTGTCTTCTATTTTGGGGTTGTTTTTATTGGTCTTTATTTTTCCTAAATCTAGGCTCTTTCAAAAAAAGTTGGGATCCATTGTTGTGTGTAGACATTATCTCCCTTACTAAGGTGGTTACAGTTGTACAACCATTAAAAATCTTTGAGAGCATTTGTAATGTCTCCCTTGTCTAACATGGAGCAAACTCACCATGCTTGTCCACATGGTAGCATTATGGAAAACTAATGTATGTAAGATCTCTTTTCAAATTTGATGAAAATGCTTATGGTTATTATTATTTCCTATTGATGAAGTGAAATAATGTGTTTTGTAAGTTATGTTAATTGCAAATTTGGTCCAATGTTCATTATTGGTTATCATTTTGAGCATAGATCTAGATTATAAACCTTTTTTGCATTTTAACTTGAAAATATGTTGTTGAATAACTTTCTAGGGAACCCTAAGTTCATAATTTCAATAAGAAAAGGTATATGAAATTATATTTGAAATGTATGTTCTAGTATTTCTAGAATCATTTGGTTATTTGCATTTCATTGACACTAATAAATGTAAGTCACTCCTGGTAGTCACTATTTGCTTACATTTGATTTTTTCTACATCTTTTCCAATGAATAATGCCATGAATGTTGAAATAAACCCTGTTGTTTGAAAACCAATAGCACAACACTCCCATTTTAATAAATTTTCAAATTTTCCTACCCTATCTTACCCTAAAAATAATACACCCTTTACATATGTTAAGTGTTATTTGTCTTGCAGATGCAAAAAATCTTGCCTATATAACATGTGTTTGAATTTTGTGCTTTTAATCCCAGCATTGTAGTCTTTTATTTAACCCCTATTGTTGAATATTATATAAATGAATATTGTAGTCATATACCCATTTATCTTTAGTAGCTTGTATGTGACTTAGTACATTTGTTCATTCCATATGACAACCCTTCCCAGGTGGAGTGAACAAGTTTGGTTGTGCCCTGGTCATATTTATTATTATTCATGCCAAAAATACCCATGGAGATTAAATTACAAAATCACTCCTTGTGATAAAGATAACCATTAGGTCCTCTCACCTTAGTTTAGGTTGAGTCAAAAGTAGTAGGGAGCTAACCATAGCCTCTCAATCATTTTTTACATTCAGTCCATTCTTGATGCCAAACCCTTCCTCTACTATAATGACATACTATCAGGTTTTCATCTTTGTTTTCCATTTTTCTCAAGTGCGCAAATCCAAAAAAAGAGGTTTACAAATGGGAACCAACACTCAACTAGCACCATTATTAGGGATAGAAAAGACACCCATGACACTTGTCTTATCAAGGACTCTTACAGAGAGTTATACATATTTCATGTTGTGATTTTTTTTTGCTTTTATTTCCTAAATTTGGATTATCTTTGGTCCATCAATGTCTCACACTCTACTCATGCTATTTTTGGGGAAAGAAAAGACACTCTGGCACTTGTGTTGCTAGGGACTATTGAAAAGAGCTATTTATAATTCAAGTTACTAAGTTCTCTTCCTTGAAATTCTTTATACAAGTAATCTCAGTTGTATTTTTAGATGTTATTTTTCCCATATTATTTTATGAGTTTTAAAATTGAGTTTATTTGAGTTTTCTTCATTATTTCAGGCCATTAACAAGTTTAACACTCTACTAGAAAGTTTCCAGAGATTTGAAAGATATAACAAATTAACTTCTGCATTTTGAAAAGAGATATTAAATTGCATGTTGGAAGCTGTTTCCACCTTCTAAACAAAATTCTAAAAGTTTTAATATATTTGAATTATATCTCATCATTAAATTTATCAAATTATGTTTTTAGCATGTATCACAAACTATTCGTAAACTATTATATTCTAGAATTCTGATTCTAGTGGTGACTCCAATTTTTATTATTTGGTTTCAAAAAAGATCAATGTCTATTTTGAAATATATTTGTTAAGTTTCATATTTGAGTATTTTCTTGTTTACAAATATGGAAGTATTTATATCATCCTTCAAAGGTAATTCATCAAAGTAACTTGTCTCACCCTTAAGTGTTCATCAAAGAAGACAGAGACAAGTTTGGAGGCTTGTTGAAGAGCAAAGTTTAGCTACTAAGGAGTGTCTAAATTGCCAAGATTATGATAATCTTGAATTTTTTGTTAAACGTCCCATTATTAAGGACTTTGATATCTATCTTAGTCATTCTAAAACTTATAACCCCATTTATTATCTAGCTCCTTCTCAACTAGCTAAATCCCCTCCTAAGTTTGATTCACAAAGTCCACCTCATTCACCCCCTCATAGCCCTCTGCCAATTATTATTGAACCCACTATTGAACCAATCATGAGGCATAGGGATAAAGATGAGAATGAAGATCCTACATTCCACATTCATAGATTCAGCCCTATCAATTTTGATGACATGGAAGGTTATCCTAATGAAGTCCCGAATGAAGTAAAGAACCATTTTCTAAAGTTTCAAGGGAACAATGTAGTGAGTGGTGATCAACACTTGAGGGATTTTAATAATATAATTTAAGACTATGATGTTGAGAATGAGGATGTTTGCATCAAGTTATTTATTTACACACTGGAAGAAGATGCTTATGAATTGTCCAATCACCTTCCTCGTGGATGCATTGATTTGTGGGAAGAGATGAAAAATATTTTCAAAATTTAGTATGGTGTTAGGATTGGTCCAAGGTTCCTTTGTATCTAAGTTTTAAAACATAAAAAGAATCCCAATGAGTGTGTGCAAGACTTTAATACATGTTTCAACAAATTTATGATGTGGCTACCCGAGAACATAAGGCCTAGTGATATAATGTGCTTGATTAAATATTGTGATGCCTTTTACAAGAAGGTTACATACTAATTGAGGGATAAGGATCCTACTAACCTATGGTTGGCATTCAATATGGCCATCCAAATTGATATCAATATAAATGTTGTGGGAAATCAAATGAACAATTGGGCTGATGTAAAGTTGGTCAATCCAGAAAAAACATAGTCTACTAAGATAACCAATGTTGAGGAGACTATTAAAACCTTAGCCTCCACTGTCAAAGAGATTTCTTACAAGCTATCCAAGGATGAAAATGGTTTCCCTCATGGGTCTATAAGTTAGGAGAGAGATCTGAATCTAAATCAAGCACAAGGAAGGCCTATTTTCCATAATTGAGATAATGATAGAGGGAAGAGGCTTGCACATGATGAAATAATGAATAAAAATTAGAATAGAGGGGCTAGAAAATAAGTGCTTGATCTATTAAATGCCAAGGTGAATGTTGTAGGTTTTGACCTTGATAATGATTAGTGTGACAATTTCTTCCTCCCACATCCCACATGTGATAATGTTGAACCAATTGATGAATATGTGGATGAACTTGAGTTTGCATCATCTAATGATGAGATTTTGATGTCTAATTATCAAAAATCCCAAATCAAAATGTCTATCTCCAAAAAATTATTAAGTGCTACCAATTTTGATCAATTTTAGAATGTAGTTAGCAAGGTATGTGTCCCAACTTGTGAGTTTTATTATGATGTTAATATGGCACAGACATATGAATTACCCTAATTTTGTCTTTTTAATATCATTGATGATTAAAAAATATTATGGGGGCATTTTGTCAGTTGAGGATAGGTAACTGCTAATTAATGAAACAATTACCCAAGAGAAGGAATATTATTTAAGAATAAAGTATTAAGGTGTTTCTCCTTAAGGCATTACCCCTACAAATCTAAAGGTAGGGGATGCAAGTAAGGAAGTAAAGAAAACTACAATAGTCCCAAATTCTTCTAAATCAATACCTATTTCCCAAGTTATCAAACTGAGAGGTGCTCCTACCAAAAATAAAGTACCTTTGATATCTAGTATCCCTAAGGGTGTGAATGATGTCAAAATAAACCCACCCTTGAATATTGTTATTAAACATGCTATTTTATCCCAACCTACTCCACTTCAAACCCTAAGTGACTGTATTCTAGCTGAAGTTGTTGTCACCCTTCCACTAAATATTCATTTTCTTTAGTATAGAATATGTGATATATCTCAAGTGTTGAGTCAATTGAAAATCACCATGTCATTTATTGAGTAATTATGAATATTAGAACATAAGAAGAGGGCATTTGAGTACTCATAATTTGGTAAAAGGTCAATTGTAAATGAAAATACTTCACCCCCAATACTCCTAGATCAAGATGAATAATCAGAAGAGGTTGAACCTGCTATAGAAGTCTATTTGGGAACTTCATTGGTATAAATTTAGTTGAATGTGGATCTATTTTATATAACCTAGTTGATTAATGGCTTAATTATTCATAACTGCATGTTTTACTTTGGAGCTTCTTGTAATATGATGTCCTTGGGTGTCCTAAATAAGCTTATAGTTAATATTACATCAAACTTTGGCAAGTGTTATGCCATGGACTCACAATAAGTTCCAATTGTTGTATAGGTCAAAGGGTTGGTAGTGCAATTGATAGTATACATGGTAGTTGTGGACTTCCCTCCTAAGTAGGTGATGTTATTGTCACATAAATGGACTGCTAGCATGGGTGGAAATGTGTAAATGGACCTTTCCTACACCACCATTCCATTAGAGGGTAATATGGTCAAACTTTATAGAGGGCTAAAGATGATACATGTAATTGAAGATCATAAACATGATCTAAAGGAAGTATTATACATGGATGTTGAGCTAGGCAACTTCCTTGGGAATATTGATGCTGATGAACAACCTATTGTTCTTAATGTTGAACCTAAAAAAGAAGGTGTTATTTAGAAGATGTGTTTTGATGGGGCTTGTTCCAATCTTGGAAGTGGAGTTGGGGTTATCTTATATTCCCCTAATGGTAAATGTTTAAATTTTCCCTTTCAAATATCCTTTGAGTGCATAAACAATACTACTAAGTATGAAGCACTCTTTCTTGGTTTATATATTTCTCATGAACATGGACTTACAAACTTGGTTGTAAAGGGTGATTCAAAACTAGTGATTAAGCAAGTCTACAGTGCTTATGCCACTAAAAATAAAAGGTTGAAACAATATCAAAATGTTGTTTGGGATTTGCTTGAATTACTTGATGTATTCAACATTTATTATCATGATAGAAGTTTCAATGAAGAAGATAACAAACTTGAAGGGTTAGGTGATCGGTTTGATATTCAAAATATGAACCCTAATTGTTAGTATCAAGTGGAGGTGCTTGTTAGGATTTCAATCTCAGATAATGTTCATCATTGGTAGGTGTTTGATGATGATAAACAAATTAAAAGGTTTTTAAATTGTGAAGCTAAGCTCCATGATCAACTCATAGACTTGGAATATATTGTTAAATTTTGTGATGGGAAAGAAACTTTATTTGGGAAAGATATTAATTAGATAAAGACAAACATGCTCTCAAATGGATTGGTAAGTTTAGAAGCATATTTTTATGGAGCAAATAGAATTAAAACAAAACACTAATCTATTTTAAAATATGTGACTGAGTGTAATTTGGGTTGTCATGAGAATCCAAGGAAGGTTTGGATAGGTACTAACCTAAGTGCATTTGAGAAGCAAGTTTACATGGAATTTCTAAAAAGGTACTAGGAATATTTAGCTTGGTATTGTTCTAAATTGAAAGTGTATAGGGAATACCTTTTTCATCATGTCATCCCCTTGTAACATGATAGAAAGACTTTTAGGAAAAAATAAAGACCTATTAGCCCCATCTTGGCCACTAAGATGTGGGATGATTTAAAGAAGCTAAGGGATGGTGGGATCATTCAACCCATCAGGTATTCATCATGGGTTGAAAGTTTAGTCCCTATGAGAAATAAAAATGGCAACATCTGCTTGTGTGTATATTTATAGAATTTGAATAAAGATTATTTAAAGGACAATTATCCCCTACCTAATATGGAAAACCTCCTATAAAGTGTTATCAGATTAGAGATGTTGTCCACATTAGATAGTTTCTCAGGGTATAACTAGGTTATGGTGAAGGAATCTGAGAGACCCAAGACCACATCTACTATGCTTTGGGGCATGTGTGTGTATATAAGGATGCCTTATAGGTTAATAAATGTCATTGAAACATTTTAATGATTTATGGACATTGCATTCATAGGGGTAATCAACAAGTTTATAGTTGTGTATCAAGATGACATTACAGTATACTTCAAGATTAGAGAATAACATTTGGAGCATCTAGAGAAAGTGTTGATTAGATATAGGGAGTTTGAAATTTCTTTTAATCCTAAGAAGTTTCACTTTAGAGTACAAAAAGATAAGTTTTTGGGACATATAGTGTCCAAATATGGTGTCATGATTGACTTCAGGAGGGTAAAAGCCATTGACAAAGTGCCTATCCTGTAGTCCAAGAAGGGAATTCAGTCTTTCTTTAGAAAAATTAATTTTATAAGGAGGTTTGAGTCTAAATTTGTATAGATCACTTTTCCTATCACTTCCATGCTGAAGAAAGACCAAACCATCAAATGGGAGGATAAGTCTAGGTAAGCATTTAGTGACATCAAAGGAGCTTTAAAATTTGAACCTATATTGGCCAGCTCTGATTACATAAAATCATTTTAGATATTTTATTTTGAATATTATAATACTATTATTTTTGTCTTATTTTAAAGCAATAAAGATGATAATGAGAATACCATATCTTTATTTAGCAAAGCTATATAAGGTCTTGAGCTGAATTATACCATTATGGAAAAATAAGCTTTCACACTCTTGAAGGCTGTTAAGATGTTCAAACCTTATATCCTAAGTTTGAATATTGTTTTTTATGTCCTGCATACCATGGTGAATGATATATTGACTTAAATTGAAGCATCCATCAAAAGATGTAGGTGGGCTAATAAGTTGTAAGATTATGGCATGGATATTCAGACCACCAAGCTAATGAGAAGGATGGGTCTAGCCAAGCTCATGGCTAATGTCAATTTATAATCCATTGAGGTAAACACTAATGTTTTTAATGTTGATGATTCCTTGAGTCAAATTAGCATATGTTCATGGTATAAGGACATTGTTTACTACTTACAAAATCTAAGTTGTCCCCCTGACCTAGACAAGAACCAAAGAAGTGGGGTGAACAAATAAAGTTTACCTTATGAGTTGATAAGATTGCACTTAATAGAGATATAGGTAAATTCCCTTTTGAGTTTGTTTATGGAGCTCAAGTAGTTTTGCTTATGAATTTGTAGTTACCAACCTATCAGTTCATGTAGTAACTAGAGGATGATGAGCAAATCAACCACTATGAGATTAGGATGAACCAAATTATTGAGCTTGATGAAATTTGAAGATAAGATGATGAAAGACACCTCAAGTTCAAGGAAATACTAAAGAATGTATTCAATAGGAGGATCACTCCAATAAATTTTCAAGTCAGTGATCTGGTTCTACTTTGGGACAATAGGAATGAGGAGAAAGGTAAGCATGGCATGTTTGATGCATTGTGGATGGGTCCTTATTCCATTGAATGTAGGATTAGGGAACACACTTCCTTCCTAAAATACTTATATGCTGAAATACTAGAGCTTTTAGTCAATGGTAAGCATCTAAAACACTTCCTTGACTGAGTCTGTAACCTATGTATAGTATTGCATAGTGTATAATTTTATTGCTTTGTTATTTTATTACCCTGCTGCTTTGGGCCTTATTTGTATAGTTCCTTTATTTTTTTCATGTGTTTATTTTCATATCCTCTTGATTTTATTTTGTCGATCTACCTTATTTTTTTAATTTTCCATGGGAATTTGTTGATAAGTTGCTAAAGTGTTGACTTTATGGTCTAATGGATTGGCACTTGGTATTGTGTTCTAAGGTTCTTTGCACATGTGCAGGGTGTGGACATCCTTAGCCAAGAGCCAATGTTGGTGCTCAAATATGCACCAATTATTTGAATATTTTCTTTAAAAAATATTGGCATGAAAATTATGAGTCCATGTCGACTTTGGTTGAATATCAAGAAAAATGTGGAGATGATAGCCATGCCATAAAAATCCTATCCATGTGAAAGTAAGGTAAAAATTTAATGAAGCAAGTGGATGAAAGGAAAACATGGTGTAAACATTCATGCTAACTTCAATTTTAATGAGGGGAAATTGAAAAGGCATCTAAAAGTTTTGTCAGCGATCCAAGTGGTCGAAAGCAATGTTGAAAATTACAATTGAGGTGGGAAAGTTTCATGGAGGTTTGGACATAAAAATATAATTTCAAATTGTTACATAGAGGTCCATGAGAAATAACATGGTAAAATGCAATTTCCAAATTTCAATTTGCATCTATGGTTCTGGATCCCAAAATCCAAAGAGAAGAGTACAACGAAGTGGTAGTTGGTAGAAAGGGAAACAAAGTAGCAATTTCCAATTTCTTCAAATTGTAAATTTCTATTGAGACTTTGGATCTTACGTGTGTCAATGGAGAGTTTTAAAATTTTTAAATCTTGATTAGTGTGCCTATTTTAATATTAAATGGTAACCAAGGATAACTATGTGGGAATGGAAGATAGCTCAAGAGGCTTTGAGGCATCCAATTTTCAAAGCCAAAAGAGATTTTCAATAGTGCGAAAAATTTGGTAAAAGTTATTCATGAGGATTGCATTAAGAACTCTCCATATGTGTTTGTGAATGATCATGTTGAAGTCAAAATTCATTAACATATGGTCAAAGTGAAACCTCAGGGCATTAACAAGGGTCTAGTGGTAGAATGGTGTGTATCAAATATGGTTAAAAGATATAGAAAATATGAATATTATACTTCTACATGCATTAAAAGATTCAAGTGTTTAATATATATTTGAAGCTATATAATGGGTGAAAAAACACAATAATGATTTTAAAAATAAAAAAGAGTTTATGGTCCAGTTCTTGTTGAGTTTAATGTTTCTAAAAAAAGTCATATAGCCTATTTATAAGGTCATGTCCCCTATTACATGGGATTCATTAATTACCCAAGATCCATGTGATTGAGACTTTCTCATGATAAAACTTTAAACCATTTGATATTCATGATTTGAACTACACTAGAAGTAAACAAATGTAAAATAGACCTCAGGCTGTATCAGATGTGATGCATAATCTATGGATCACATCAAGGTTTGATGAAGTATTTGAGGCCCCATATTCTATGAAGGAAGATTTAATAAGTCAAGCTGTACTAGATCACTCATTAATTAGTATAGAAGAGACCAATTGTAGAGATGATGATGTAAACAAGTTAGGAGTGATGGATCTATGGGCTCCTAAAAGTCATTATTGTTGGTCTACTTCTTGATATGGAGGCCATGTTTCGGCAAGTGTGACTTTAATAAATGGATCAAGATTATTTTTTTATAATGTGTATATGAGATTAGGTAATGATCTCATGCATCAAATGAGATAATGTGAAGAGCATATTGGAAAATTAGATGATATTTAGTGAACAAAGGCAATTAGAAGATGAATATTCAAAACTACATAAGAAGCAGGAAGAGTTTGTCAATGATGTGAGATTAGAATAACGAAGAGCTTCCATAGTTGTCTAAAGATATAATAGAATAAATATCAAAATATGAATGTATTGAGTGTATTAGGTTTAACACTATCAAAATAGTCAGCATTGTAATGTGTAATGAGCATGATGGCTACATTACATCTATCTAAATAGAGGACAATGGAAATATGGATCTATGTCTTCAAATTAATATACTTAGTGTACAAGAAGGTGTTGATTTTTGAGTTAATGCATTGAATGAAAGAGCTTGGTTTTTGTAAAACATCCTATACAAGGTACTCTACTCATCTAGGTTATACGAATGGAGTTAGGGTAAAAGTCATAAAATTTACAAGTTCTAAAAATTACAGATGAAGCTCCAAAAGTCATTGGGAGATATTAGTGGGAGAATTAAATTAAAAAATGCAAGTCTCCAAAAGGTAATTGTAAATTAAAGTCAACTCTCATAATCTTGCTAGTAAAATATTGAAGAAAATTCAAATCAAGAGGAGCTTCAGGGAGATGTTGAGGGGAAATGAAATTTTAAAATTTTGCACTTGTGAAAATTGCAAATTGTAGTTGGGTCTCTTAAACCCCTAGTCAACACTGGTCACTATGGGATCTCAATGCAAATGGGAAATTTCAATGACATTTACAAATTTGGAAATTTGAAAATTGAAAATTGCAGTTAGAGTTCCCATTTCCCTAAGTAAGCCTTTAAGAGAAATGAGAATTCCAAGTGCAATTTGTAATTTTTCAATTTTGTAAATTGCAAATTGAAGCTTGAGTTCCCACTTCCCTAAGGAATCCTTTCAGGGATATGGTAACTCCAAGTGAAATTTGTAATTTTGTAGTTTTACAAATTGAAAACTACAGTTGGAGTTCCCATTTCTCTAAAGGAAGCTTTTTAGGGAAATAGGAACTCCAACTACAATTTACAATTTTGCAAATTTGAAAATTGCAAATTGTAGATATAGTTCCCTTTTACCTAAGGGAACTTTCTAGGGGAACTACAACTGTGAATTATAATTTTAAAATTTACAAAGGGAACTTTTCAGGGAGACTACAAATTCAAATTAAAATTCTATAATTTACAATTTGATAATTTTCAAATTACAAAACTGCTGCTTAGTTTCAGATTTCCCCAATACAAAGGAATTGGAAAATTGTAAATAAGAACCAGATTTCCATAAAACAACAAAAATTACAAATTTTCAAAACCAACCAGAATCTCCCGAAAAGTTTAAAAAGTGAAAAATAATGCATTTATGCATTATAAAATGTGGAGGCAACCCTAAAAAGTAAAATTAAAAAAAATCAAAAGTGAAAAAATCAAAATGTGAAAAGGCAAGTTGGAGACAAAAAGAAAAAAGGTAAAATAAACCTAAGTTGTACATTTTCCATTTGTTTTCTTATGCAAACACTCCATAGGATAAATATTACAAGTCTAAAAATTCAAGTTGGGCTACTACAAAGAATATTTCTCAAGCAACCCTGGGTCTAGTGTGTTCAAATACCATAATTGCAAGATCAAGGTTATTCTATTGCATACATATGAGGAAGGAAAGTTGTCAAGAAGATTCCAAATTTACAAATGAGTGGTCAAAAGCATCTCCAAGTAGTTGTACAAGAGGACAAAAGAGTTTTTTTGGCTTTAAGGTGAATATTCTCCTTCCAAATCATGTAAAATGTATCTCCATCCAAGAAATCAAAATTTTTGTTGAAAATCTTCATCATTCCTTGTAAAGGCATTTACAACAATGATATTTCATGAAAATGGATGAATATTCTAGGTGTGGTAAAAGGGCATATTCTATATGGAAGCATCTTGATAGAACTTGGAGGGTTGTTTTGCAATATTACAATATTGAAAATTGCAACCCACATTCTTAGATTTGAAAGTGGTAAAAATGTATAAATAGAATTCTTGTCTTCTATTTTGGGGTTGTTGTTGTTGGTATTTGTTTTTCCTAAGTCTAGGCTATTTAAAAAAAATTGGGATCCATTATTATGTGTAGACATTATCTCCCTTGCTAAGGTGGTTACAGTTATATAACCATTAGCAAGCTTTGAGATGTACTTTTAATATGTATCCCTTGTCCAACATGGATTAAACTCACCATGTTTTTCCCCATGGCAACATTATGGAAAACTGATGTATGCAATATCCTTTTTCAAAGTTAATGAAAATGCTTGTGGTTCTTACTATTTCTTGATGATGAAGTGCAATAATGTGTTTTACAAGTTATGTTGAATGGAAATTTGATTCAATGTTCATTACTAGTTATCATTTTGAGAATAGATCTATATTATAAACCCTTTCTACATTTTAACTTGAAAATATGTTGTTGAATGACTTTTTAGGGCACCCTGAGTTTATGACTTCAGTAGGAAAAGGTATATGAAATTCTAATTTCAATGTATGTTTTAGTATTTCAATAATTATTTGTATATTTACATTTCATTGACATCAATAAATGCAAGTCACTTTTGGTAGTCCCCACTATCCTACATTTGAGTTTTTCTACATCTTTGCTAGGGTATAATGCCATGAATGTTGAAAAAAAACCTACTATTTGAAAACCACCAAAACACCACCCCTTTTTAATAAATTGTCAACCTATCCTACTTTGTCTTACCCTAAAAATAATATACCCTTTACATATGTTAAGTGTTATTTACCTTGAAAATGCATAAAATCTTGCCTATATAATATGTGTTTGAATTTTGTGCTTTAAATCACACCATTACAATCTTTTATTTAACCCTTATTATTGAAGATTCTTTAGAATGAATATTATAGTCATATATCCATCTATCTTCATTAACTTGTATGTGACTTAGTGCATATGTTCGTTCCATGTGAAAAATATTTTTGGGTGGAGTGAACAATTTTGGTTATGCCCTAGTCATATTTTTTGTTCTTCATGCCAAAAATCCCCATGGATATTGAATTACAAAATCACTGCATGTGAGAAAGCTACCCCTTAGGTCCTCTCACCTTTATTTAGGTAGAGCTTGAAGTAGTAAGGAGATAACCATACCCTCTATCAATGCCTCTTAGTCATTGTCTATGTTCAGTCTATTCTTGATGCCAAACCCTTCCCTGGTTATAATGACATATTAATGGATTTTCATCTTTGTTTGCTATTTTTCTTAAGTGTGTAAGGTTGAGAAAAAGAGGGTACAACTAGGAACCAATAAATCCAATACCCTTCAACTCATGTCTTAAATTTAATCTTTATTAAACTATACTAAAATCTTATAGGCTACCTCATAAGGTTTCTTGGTGTCTATAAAACCCACACCAACACATAAGAGAATGCCACATGTCTCAAAATAATTGACCACATCACTAAGTATATTTTTGAACAATAGATGGAGTTGTATATAATTCATAAGCCTATGAATACTATTTTAAATTTTATGTATGTCATAACCCATCAAAAAATTATAAATTGGTATAACTATCTAATTAGGAAAGAGATAAGTAAAAGGTCCATATAGGGATATTTTCACAAGATGAATAGATAAAATTAATGACAAATCTGAATGATCCTTCATGCCTATGGAGAATTAAAAATTTCCTTGCCTTGATTCCAAATGCTCAATGAAATATGCCTAGAGATTTTGACTCCTCTCCAATTGATAGGTTCTAAATGTGCTATAGCCCGTTATGGGCCTAGTATATCTATTGAAAGAAGGATGAACCCTCAGTTGTCTTCCCCATCATTGTTTGAGTCTAATATATCATGGTAATAGGTTAAAACTATGATCAACTTTCTAATCATGTATTTCATCCCCACCTTAGTAGTCAGACCTGACGCTACTCCCCTAAATGACATGTCATCATATTTAGACCTAGATCTAGTCCCCCTAGTGGATAGGGTTTTTACCTCATGGGTTTAAAATATATAGATGGATTGAATCCATTGTCAAAAACTTTTATGGATATAGATTTGAAATTGATGCCCAGATCTACACCCAAGGATCTCAAACCTGCTCCCTCTGCTATAGTGGTGATCTTTAATGAGGAGGCATCTCAAAAAGTGCACAAAGATAATGTTTTATTTACAACCCAAGGTATCATCTATAGATTCACAAATCTCTAGACTAAACTTCAATATATCCATGCTTGGATCTTAGAAAATTGACAACCTCTCTTATAAGGTAAACTCAAGATTTATCCCAGTGCTAAGAGTTTTTTATTGTTGATTTTTATTATTGTAAGGACAAGCATTTGATCTAAAATAAGACTTTGAGTTTGAACTTCCACTCATTAATAATTAAACCTTGGTCCCCATTCTTTAACCCCCTTACTAAATCTCTAAATGAAATACGCATTTGGTGCATCTACCTTATCTCCCTTTCTAGTTCTAGTCTAAATCTAGCTTTAAAATTGTAGGCAACTCCTTGGGAAAATTTATGCAAACACACCCAGATGCTACTATTTTTTCTCACACCACCTTCACCAAAATTTTGGTTAATGTTAACACCTCTAAGGATCTACCTGAAAAGGTTTTTTTACAATTAGGCAATTTTTCTTGGTCTCAACCCCTCGATTATGAAGGTTTGTTGTTTTGATGTTGTAACTACTTCAACATAGTCCATTTGAGTAAAGACTACATAAATCATAGAAGAAAGAAGGAATCTTCCTAGTGTTTATACTTCTACGCCACCAAATCACTATGAATGCTCTTAAATCTAACAATGATGACTCAAATTTATCTTTAGATGAACTTGAGCTTACCCCTCATTCATGTCAATTCGATCTTCTTATCATAAAGGGGGACCCCAAGGCAGACCCTCCAAGTAGGAGAGAGCTAGTTTCAACATTGGAAACCCATGTTCTAACTTTTGCTAAGGGTGTTAACATTCTTACTGAGATAAAAATGGAAGAATCATTGGTTGGGTATTCATTGGTAGACAAATTACATCCCTTAGAATCTTTTGAAATTATTTTATCTTGAGCCACAGATTTAGCAGCAGACAAGGGGGAGTGGACTAAAGTGCAGAAGAAGAAAAATGGTAGAATATCTATGTCCAATATGACCCTTAATTCAAAGAGGGGCTAGTTCAAAAAAGTCTAAGAGTGACCTAGATCTTCTATGAATCTCATGGTTGTGTTGTGTGAATGATTCATAGAAGCATAATATTGGCAGAAGTTTCCCTATTGGGTTTTCTGGTAGCTAGACCTTTTTGCCTATTTTGCTTAGGTTTTGAGGATGATGGTGGTAGGATGTTTTTGGTAATTTTTTGGTTATGCAGTTCTACCTATTCAATTTTTGGTCTAACATGGTCCTAATGGGTGGGATACTACTTTTTATTATTTTGCAAAAGTTTTGTGGAATCTAGAGAATGGTGAAATCTTCCCTGGTTGTTAGTGGCTTGTGCATGTCACTTATTCATGAGTATTTATACTTTACTGGTTCTTGTTTTACTGATCTTTCATGTCTATCTTTTAGGATTTTTTTATCGATTACATAACCCTTAACCTATTTATTAACCCATATAATAAAAAAATGATGAATGTCGATGCCACATGAATATAAAAATAAATTAATTTATCTCAAATTAGTAGTATAGATTTTAGGTAACCTCTTTTATTTTTAAATTTCATGAAAAATACCTTGATGAAAACACTTTAAATAATAAAAATTGAAACAAAATAAAAAATATAACATGCAATAGGGGAGGAACAAATTGATCCAAATTTGAGTTCATAATGACTTAAACTAATCTCAAATTTCACAAGTGACCTACAATTGTACAAGGAAGTGAGTACTAGAATTAAACTTTGGTACAAGAGTTTAATGTCATGAGGTGACAATAATTAAATGTTTTTAATGGATATATCATAGGGGATCTAAAAATCATTTAGTAGTTCATGATCATTTTTTCACTATTACACTTTGTATTATTTTTGAGAGAGCCAAAATTTAGGGATGGATAAGTCTAATTGACTCAAAGTGAAGATAATTATACAAGATATTTCTTCTTAAATTAGAATACAAATTTAAAATCTTTAATTTTGTTTTAGATTATTTAGAATAAATTTATATTTAGTCTATTTTAGATGTGTGATCACATGAAATTGATTTTTTTGAAACTAAGGTGATGATCATAAAACTATTTTAATTATTTTGTAATGTGAAAATTTTATTCAGAAAGGTTTTTGGAATTTTAGAAACACTAATAAATTATAAAATATGTTCTATGATTTTATTTTATTTTCCTTTTCTTTTCTACTTTCTCAATTCATATTGATGATATACATTTTTAAAATTTTAAGTGATCATCATATGATATTTATGTGCTTAATCATGAGTATATTGGATTAAAAATTATTATATTCTAACTTTTTATGTAGTTGATTTTTCACCTT
The DNA here is from genome assembly GCA_037957365.1 of Torreya grandis. Classification (NCBI taxonomy): domain Eukaryota; kingdom Viridiplantae; phylum Streptophyta; class Pinopsida; order Cupressales; family Taxaceae; genus Torreya; species Torreya grandis. The sequence continues at coordinate 921,742 of JARHVA010001003.1, read as the reverse complement.
TGATTATTATAGATGGATGTACAAGTTTTTATTTTCTATAGTGAACTCTGATCTTTATCAAAAATTTTTAGTTGAATGTGCTTTATCTATTCTTTGTTATTAATATATCTTGAAAAGAGATGTTACTAAAATTATCTCATAACTATTCAATCCTTAGAATCTTGCTCCATGTTAAAAAAAAATTAATAAATTTTAGATTTAAATAACTCTGATTATTCATGGTTAGTCTCATAAAGTGTTTTCTTTTGAAAAATATTGACTCAAAAATAACCTAAAACATTTTTTGTATACCCTACCCTTCTCCATTTTTCATTTTTTATGATGATCAGAGAGATATAACATAGAATAATTATAAATATTTATTCTTGGTTAGTTCTAAGTGTTTTTAGGCAGTCACTTGGTATAACACAGTTAAATTTTAGAGATAGATCTACATCCATATTAGTTACCATGCTAGTAAACTATGAATAAATAGGAGAGTCACAACCTTCAACTTATGATCTAGACTAAATTTCCATCCTAATATGAGAGATTGAAAATGCATAACTTATTGGAGTGTATTCACAAACTTTTATCAATAGGATATTGGATATTTAAGGAGGGAATTTGAAATAAAGAAACCAAAACTCAAACCTTGTGGTTAAAGTCACCCAAATCTATAATAGCCTATGAGCTTACAACCCATTTTTTAGACCCATATTTTGTATGTGTTTAAAACACACATTAGCACATACTAGTGTTATAAAATTTAATATTTACCAATTGTATTGGATTAATTTAAAACTAAAAAATCAATAATAAGTTAAAAAAATATAAAACCATAAAATAAAAAGAAGCATACCTTGGTTTTGTGAAACAATCATAAATATTTGTGGTATTTATTGTGATATCCTTAAGAATGCATTCAATTACTTGTGTAAGTTTTAAAATGATAGACCATCTAATAATATATCCATGCTTTCAAAAATGCTATGAGATTATTGAACATTCAACATGATGATGTAGCTTATAAGTTGTTTCTTTTTACATTATATTATCTTGAATATGATGAGTTTTTAATTTTATCATTGGTAAAATATATAGTTTAAAATAATTGGAGGATGTTTTCACTCTATAGTTTAGATAGTTAGTTGATTGGTTTCCTTTATTGAATCAATTGATCATAATCAAGAGACAATCCAAAGCATCAACTAAGAATTTCAATATCAAATTTAAAGATATATTATCAAACATCCCCATTAGATATGGACCCTAAGAGATTCATATTATGGATATGTGCATTAATGTTTTGGATCCCATTATATACATGCTTATGAATAAATCTAATGTAAACACCTTAGCTTCAACTTATACAAACACTATCATAATAAGAAAATCAAAATTCTTCCAATCAAAATAATATTGGAATTTCATTCATGTTAAAGTAATTAATCTAATAAAAAGTTTTTTTTATTCATGTTTAATTTATCAATCCAATGAAAATTATTTTTATCAATCAAAACTATGATCCTTTTATTGAGTCAAATGCAAATCCCCTTGTTACACAAAACATAAAATATTTGTATTCAACTAATAAAAACATTTTTCATGGATGAAAAAAATTAAATGAATGAATTGTACATGAAGATTGTTTTTAAACATTATAACTCTGAAAAAGATGTATAAGAAGTTCACACATCAAAATAATTACATAAGGATGAGGAAGAATCAAGAAAATAATAAATAATGTTACATGCAAAATTTAATCAGCAAGTTGTTTTAGAGTTCAATTTATTAAAATAAAATAATATTTAAAAAATAATAAATAACATTAATGATGTAAAAATAGAGGATACTAACTACATTATGCAAGAGGAATAAAATTAATACAATGCTAAAATGGATGTATTAGGATTTGACATTTTTTTAGATAAATAACATTGGGTTACTCAACAAGAGTTTTGTCAAGAATAAATTATGAGTGGTGAGAGAAGGATGGATTTAATAAACATATATGAGATAAGTTGTGTTCCCCTTTATGAAGACCAAAAATTATATATATTTTAATAATGTTAGCAAGTTGATAATGGGCATGTTCACTATCTTTTTAATAATGTCAACAAGTTGGTAACGAGCATGTTCATAAAATATATACTTGGAAGGAATGTAAAAGTTATCCTTTGATATGTCATGTACCAAGTTCTCCTGGAAAACATTTTAGATGATTTTAAAAAATATTCTGAAGTTTTAGACCTAAAAGAATGCCTTGATCATGTGTAAGTAGAGGAGAATGTGAAAAAAAGTACCATCTAATAATAAATCTGAATCATGAAGGATTGGTACTTTTGGAGTTTGAATTTTCAAGTCGTCTCACAATTAAAATTCCAAGTAAAAAAGAATCATGAATTTATTCTTTTAAATTTAGCGATATATATACCTAAAACAAATACTTCTTATAACTTTATGATTGAAATAAAAAATTATATTAATTAAAAAATTATGAATTTTTTAAAATTTGAAAAAATAAAACTAATGTAATTTTGAAGAGAATATGAATATATTTTTTGTCACATATAAGGATTGTAAATGGTAAAAAAAATTATTACTAGGCAAAGAGAAGTGTTTCATATAAAGTTTCAAGGTTACCCTCTTACTTTGACTATGGTTTTATAGTGTTTGATATATTATTATTATATTAAATCATACTCATATGTTATTCAATTTGTTTTCACTTTCATAGTTAGTGTTTTACTTTCCAATTTTTTAAAATAGTTTATTAGTGCAATAAGTCTTTCCAAACAAGAGCTCAAGTGACTGATGACATCTTTTTACATATTATTTTTAGATTTTCCTTTATTTCCACATTATTTTACCCAATTCATAGAGGATATAATCACATTCAATTGGATGGAAATAATTGAATTCATTATGAAGAGTTTGGAAAATTTTAAAAAATAAAATAAAAATCATAAAATTTTAGAATAACATTAAAATTATGTCTAATTATTTTATATTTTAATTTAAATAGTTTAGTTTTCATTTTATATTTGTTACATAAATTTAGAATAATATTTGTATTTAAAAATATTTAGGATTATATTTAATTGTACTAAATATATTTTTTAAGTATGAAAACAAGTCAAGAAAAGATTATTTGTGATTGAAAAAAAATATGTTGGTTACATTGGTTCTCAACCTTTTAAAAAATAAAAAATAATAAAAATATAATAAAAGACATAAGAGAATATAAAATATTCATATATATATATATATATATATATATATATATATATATATATATATATAGTATTGAAAAATATCCAGGACTATATTTAATAATATTAAATATCATCTTTAAGTATGAAAATAAGCGAAAGAAGGATTATTTGTGACTAAAAATTTATGCTCTTTATATGTTGCCTACATTGATTCCCAACCTTTTAAGAAAATAAAAATAATAAAAATATAATAAAATGACATAAGAGAATATAAAATATTCACACACACACACACACACACACACACACACACACACACACATAGATATCCTAAAAAGGCAATTTAGGTAATTGTCATTGGGACTATGAATGTTTGGTTGATAATAGAGCAAGGTTTTCAATAGATCTCAAAGCATGTATGCCAAACTTATAAGAAATTGCTTATGTCAAACTTTCAAATATTTGGTTGGAAGCAGAGGAATTCTTGAACCTTCCACTCTCAATCCATTCTTGAATACAAAATTAAAAAATAGAAAAAATACAAAATATCTTTAAAAAATTTTGATCAAAGGATTGATCTTGAACTATACCAAAAACCTCAAAGGTAAAATAAATGAATCACTATGCAAACACATACAAATCTTCATAGATGTTAAGGATTAATATGTATTTTGATAAGATTAAGATAATTTTCATATTTATTTTTAAAGTATCAATATTTCTTATGTGATAATTAGTTTTATCTTGTAACTAACCAAAGATTATGAGGTCTAAACACTTATTATTTATTTCATATAGTATTCCTCATCATTTTTACCAACCCGCTACCATTTATTTTTAGAAACAAGGATGTTCTTTCATCCTAAACAAATACTAAAATTACATTTTCATTGTGCGTCTTAAGTCTAATTCATCTATTGAAATTAATTTCAGATTTAAGGTCATAAATTATCCTTACAACTACCATAATTATGATTTAGTTAAATTTGTCACACAATACCTTTGTAAAAATTAAAGATAATTGATAACACATTTAAATTAAAAG
>JARHVA010001003.1:862500-912500 GCA_037957365.1 Torreya grandis | reverse complement strand
CATACTCAAATTTGTCCATGGTCCTCTTGGAACCGGTAATGGCATGTATAATCCAGTATTTTATACATGTCCTTTAGCCACCTAATATATCTTGCACCTTGAAACATACCTCGTTACATTTCTCTTCATCTTTGACCAAAAATACTTTTCCTCCACCAAATATATTGTCTTTGTGTTACCAAAATATCTAGCCAAACCTCCACTATTTAACTCTCTTATTATATTATCTCATAGAGACCAAACTAAAATGCATAATCACTTCTCTTTGAAGAGATAAACTTCTTGTATAATATAATCCGCATGAATAACATATGTCCCATTAGTTAATACATTCTTGTACTACTCAACTATGTTGCCAAAATATGGATCAATATAATATAATTCTTTGATAACTTCAAATCTAACTACTTCACTCACCATAGTAGTTAATAATTCTACTCTCCTACTCAATGTAGCAGCTACTTGATTCTATTTCCCATATTTATGTTTCAACACAAAAGTATACCCCTGCAATAAATATACCCAATTTGCATGCCACTATTCAACTTATTATATGTATTCACATACTTCAAAGCCTCATGATCTGTAAATAGGATAAACTCCTTAACCACTAGGTAATGCCTACAATGTCTTAATGCTTGTACAATGGCATAAAGTTCAACATCATAGGTAAAATACTTTGTTCTTAACTCATTTAACTTCTCACTGAAATATGCTAGTGGCTTTCCTTCTTGACTTAACACAACACCAATTCACATAAATGAAGCATCATAATAAATCTCAAACACTTTGTTAAACTTTGATAATAATAATAAAATTGGTTTTTCTTTAATCTTCTTATTAAAAAATTCAAATATTTCTATGATTTCTCTAGTCCATGCAAATTCCATCCCTCTCATGAAATCTGTTATTTGTGCCACAATACTACTAAAAATTTTAATAATTTTTTTTCAAAATGTTTCTAAACCATGGCAAATTATTACCTCTATAATGCTTTTTGGAATAGGCCACTCAAAAATTGCCTTTATCTTTTCTTCATCCATTCTCACACCATTTACTAAAATTACAAATTCTAAAAATACCAAACTATTTTGCATAAACCTGCATTCTTCAAATTTGCATACAACTTCTCCTTTCTTAACAAATCCATTATCATTCTCAAATGCTATAAGTGTTATTATTTAGTCTTACTAAATATCAAAATATCATCAAAATAAATAGCCACAAACTTACTAATATATTCTCATAGCATTGTATTCATCAACCTCATAAATGTACTAGGTGCATTAGATAATCTGAATGGCATCACCATCCACTCATATAAGTCATCCCTAGTCTTGAATGTAGTTTTCCATGCACCTCCTTCACAAATTTAAATTTGAAAATAACCACTCCTTAGATTAATCTTGTTAAAATATTATGTTCCTACTACATCCATCATATCATCTAAATGAGGTATAGGAAACCTATACTTGATTGTAATTTTATTAATTGATCTACTATACACAAACATTCTCCATACTCCATCTTTCTTTGGATTTAACAATGATGGTGTTGCACATGAACTCATACTCTCTCTTATCACCTTCTTTCTTAATAATTTAGTAACATGTTTATTTATTTTTGTATGTTTTGTTGGAATCATCCTATAAGCTTCTTGATTGAGTAGAGATGATCCTGGAATCAAATCAATGTGATGTTGAATATCTCTCTTCGATGGTAAGCCATCTGTTAACTCATCAAACATAGCATCTACATATTCTTTCAACACTCTTGTTGATTTTGTTGGTATTTGTACCAGTTCTATGTCTTTATTCTTTGCTACTAATACATTATAACAACCTACCACCTTCATATCTTGTATAAATTATTTATTAGAGAGCATGTTTTTTGCCTTTTCTTCCTCTTTAAGAGGTAATAAAACTACATTTTTAAGACCTTTCCAAAAAACTTATGTGTTCTTTGCTCCATCATAAATTACTTTCCTGTCAAATTGCTAGTCTTCCCAATAACACATGGCATGCATCCATCAAAATACCATCACACCATATTTCATCATTGTAACTATTTCCTATATAAAACTTAATTAATCACATTTAATCTACTTTAACCTCATTCCCTTTCTTAAACCATGAAATATGATAAGGATTAAGTTTATTTTGACATTGAAAATTTAGTTTCTCTATCATTTCTTTAGAAACCATATTTTCACAACTACCACCATCTATAATTACATTACATACCTTTCCACTTAAATTACATCTTATTTGAAAAATGTTTGATCACATCCATGCATCACCACCTTCTTTATTCTGCACTTGTTCCTTAGAGTGATCATTATTATTCTCATCATGATATTCTCTCCAACATCTGATGGTGTAAATTCAATATTTTTCTTTTTGATATTAGCCTCAATTGGATTTAATCTTGGGCAATCCTCTGGCATCCTTTCTTGATCTTAATAGTGTGGACACTCAAATGCTCTATGCCATTCTTACCCACATCTACAACAAAAATAAAATATGTGTTGATCCAAAAACCATCCTCTAGCACCAATATAACCTCTTTCTCTCTAAAATCCTCTTCTTCTTTATTGGTGTTGAAACCCTTACCTATTATCATCTTGCCTTTCTGCACCATTTGATGACTCACCTCTAGTGGTATTAGACCCACCTATAGTGGTATTAAACCCACCTCATCTCATTATTAGAGGGGATCCACCTCTTCTTGGACCAAGAGATGTTCTTCTAAAATTTTATCTATTTTGTTTTTATTCTACCTTCAAAGCTAATTTATAAGCCTTCTCCATGCAAAGTATTCTATGCATGCTTAATTGTTCTTGAATAGTAAATTCTAAACCATTTACATACCTTAAATCTATTTGATATTTTGTTTCTTCATGCTCCACTCGTATGTAAAGCTTATAAAATTTATTTATGTACTCTTGTATATTATGATCTTTTTGCCTCAAATTCTGAAATCCTCTGCATAGGGTTTGTACATAATCCAGAAGAAGAAATTTCTCCCTTAGCTTCTTCTCCATCTTTTTCCACATATTAATATTCTATTTACTTTTTATATATCTCTCTTTCTATAGGTGATCCCACCAAATCATTGCATGATCTTTCAATTTCATGCATGCAAACTTTACCTTCTTATCTTCTCTCATAGTCTTCCACTCAAAGAATTTATCCATGATATTCATCCAGTCTATCAATTCCTTTGGTTTTAAACTACCTCCATAATCTATAACATCAACCTTGATTCTTTCATTTCTTCCTTTTAAAGCTTGAACCATCCTCTCTTCCATTGATGGTGGATGATCTTGTTATTCTTTTTCTTATTGAATTTCTTCATCATGATTTGTGTCTTCCTCATCACCACCTTATCTTCTTATCTGATTGATGATAACCTCTATTAATTATTCTACTTGCCTCTATAGCTTTTGTATATTTTTGTACATTTGTACAAGAATTTATTATCCTCTTTCCATTTATTACTTCAAGATTCAAACTTACTTTGATACCAAATAATGAACTTGAAAACTATCAATATGATAAATTATCAGTAGGACAAGATCTGAAACAATAACCAATATTGATTTGTATTAAATGAAAAAAATTAAAAACCATGCATAAATAATCCTCAACTTAGAATTAGAGTTGACATGGAAAATTTGGAAAAAAACTAAAACCTAAAAAACCCCTATTTAAATAGCTACAATTTATAGTAAGTTTCACATGTAAGTGCACGCAAATATAAAAATCTCACAAAATAATCTAAACACTAAAATTATCATATCAAATGAATTTAAACTAAAGTTAACATTTTCTCAACAAAATATATAATTTCTAAAAATACAAAAATCCCAAAAAATTAACTAAATTGTAATTTTAGAACTTCAGATGGTCACGTATGGTCTCCAAAAAATATCTAAAACATCCCTAAGTACATATAAGGGTTTAGTACGGAAAAAAAATGATATAGTTGTTTTAGCTTATGGAATAGCTCAAATAAAACTACAAGTCAAAAGTTATGGCCTCCAGAAGTTTGGCCTTATTTTTCTGCATCAAAGCTATAAGAAATCCTTGAGCCTAAGAAGACTACACATCAATATAGTGTAGATAAATATGTATTTTAGAGATATCCATATTTAATCAAAGCAAAGAGAGTGAGGATTTATTTTGATTATCATGTGTCATTTGACTTTTTTTTTTGTGCTTATATGTAAATGTATGCATGTAAAAAATTATATGCCTATATGACATTGACTCGATATTAGACAATGATCACATTTTGTATTCCTTTATTTTATATATATAAACACACATGTGTGCATGCACACGCACACACACACACACACACATAGAGAGAGAGAGAGAGAGAGAGAGAGAGAGAGATGAGAGAGAGAGAGAGAGAGAGAGAGAGAGAGAGAGAGAGAGAGAGAGAGAGAGAGAGAGAGAGAGAGAGAGAGAGAGAGTTGAATAATTTGTAATTATTTTGTACGATTTATCATTATTCAAATTTTATCAATTCTAAAACTTGGATATACTTTGGTGTATTTAAATTTACACTAATAGTTTTACCTTGAATTAAATATTTTAATTTCATTATTTTTAAAACTCTCTTAGCTTTGGTGTATAACAATTATGAATGTTGTCAATAATGATCAATTTAATATACCTCATTTCCCTTTAAGAACTAGAAGTCTCTCTTAAGAAACACATCTTGTGGCATAGAAGCTTGAAGATTGGGGATGTAAGAGAATAGGATAAGGTGTATATTTCATTTATAGTCCATTACTATTGTGAAAATGAAGTAATTTCCTAAATTGGGCACATGCTTCAAAAGTTACTTTGTATAATGAATAAACTTTCTCTCATTTTGTATTTTTTTTGCAATAGAAACATTACCACTAGTTTCATGTCCATTTGAGTGGGACCACTAAATATTTTGGATTTATAGATTATTCACACATTTAATCATAATAACTAATTTGTGTTTCTAACCATCATAGTTTTCATGCAATAGCTTTGTGAAAATTTCCTTCATTTTCCCCTTGAGAAATATTAGTTTCTCTTAAGAGGCATGCCTGGTGATGTGCAAATTTTAAGTTTACAAGGAAAAAAGTATAGATTGTGGTATAATTTTTTATGTCAATATTTATTTTAATTCAAATTTAATTACCCTATTAAAATTTAGTTCCAAATTTTCTTTCTATATTGAGTAAATTTTGGGTGTAAGAGAAAATTTTCCTCTAATTACACCTCCATTCAAGTGGATAAAAAAATAATTTGGATGTATATACTAAATTTTCATGTAACCATATTAATTTTAAAAATGTCTCTATCCATCCCTAATTTTTTTAACAAATTGACAAAGTGGGACTCTTTTTCCCCTTAAGAACTAGTAGTCTCTCTTAAGAGACACATTTGGTGATGTGAAAGTTTGGAGTTTGGAGGACAAATGAGACTAATATAAGTTTTATATTACATTTATATGACATTATTGATGTGACCAAAAAATATTTATTTGATTGGGTAATGGTTCAAAATCTTTCTATTATACTTAGCAACTTTTGTCTTAATTTATAATTTGTGGCTACAAGTGAAACACTAGTGCCAATTGCATGTCCATTCAAATTAATACTAAAAATCTAGGGGATTTATACAATATTTTTTTAAAATAAATTATAACTTAATACACATCCCTATACATTCTTATTTTCATGAAAATGATTCGTAAAGTTTACCTTATTTTTCTAATTAAGAACTACTTATCTCTCTTCATAGATGAAATTGGTGGCATGCAAGTTTAGAGTCTAGGGGACGATGGAGACTGGTATAGGGATTATATTGAATTTATAATTCATTACTAATGTGATCACCAAGTTAGTTCCTCAATTTGGGTGTGTGGTTAAAAAAACTATTTGTAGACTAAGCTAATTTTGTCTCATTTTTTAAAATATTGACTGAAAGTGAAAATTTATCACCAATGTCACATCCATTTGACCAAGATTTAAAAAATTTTGGGAATTTATATAGGATTAAATTATATTACCATGGTAACTAAACTCACATATATATCCATTTTATTTTTCATGCAATAGCTTTTCAAAGGTCACCTTCTTTTTCCCCTTAAGAACTTGAAGTCTCTCTTTAGAGATGCATCCAACAATAAGTGGGTTTGGATTATGAGGGATAATATATCCTTAGATAAGGTGTATCTTTTTAAATATGAATTATCTAATGTGACTAAAAAAAATTTATTCAATTGGTAAGTATTTCAAAAGATGGTTTGTATACTAAGTAAATTTTCTCTTAAGTTATAACTTTACACTGCAAGAGAGATGTTCCTATTAATTTCATGTCTATTTGTGTGGGTCCATAAAATCCTATCAATATATATGAAAATACCATGTTAAACTACATTAATTGATTATGTATCTCTATACATCATAATTGACACTCAACGACTTCACAAAGTTATACTTCTATTTCCTTTAAGAACGACTATATTGTCTTAAGATAATCACCTAGTGGTACAAAATTGTTCAGTCTGATAACCAATTAAGATCATTAGCATGTATATATTGCATTTATATTCCATTATATATGTTTTGAAAACTTGATTAATCAATTGGGTAAATGGTTATTTTATTTAATAATGAAAACTCTCTCTTCAACTTCTCTTAACTTTGATAATATATAATTATCTACTAATGGTACCAGCCACATGAACTTGGAAGCCTATTTGACACCACTAACCTAAAATATTTATGTTATTAAATAATAAAATTTAAATTTACATATATTTTAAAAAGAGATAAATATAATGTGATAAAATTAAAATAAAATAAAATTGATAACTCAATATACCTTATAAATTCAATTCAACAAACCACTAGGATAAACTCTACTCTTGAAAGTATAAATAATTGATTTATGGTTAAACTTATGAACCTTATAGTTTTATATTAAATTAATTTTAAACATATTTAAATAATTGAAAATTTGTTTCAATAATAAAATTTGAATAGTGGTGTATGGTCCTTTATTTCTCATATTATTTGAATAACCTACATCACAATTTTTTATAGGATACCATCAAAGTCAAGTTCCAAAAACAACCACAGACCCAATGGGATAGTCAAATTCTTACCCATGTATGATTGAGATATTAGTTTTTTTTTTCCTCTACACATTGGCACAAATATTAGTCTATGCCATCTTTGTTATCCTCATCTTTAATATTTGCATAAACATGTAATTTGTTAAAAATGACATTTTTTAAATATGTGTGTGTGTGTGTGTGTGTGTGTGTGTGTGTGTGTGTGTGTGTGTGTGTGTGTGTGTGTGTGTGTGTGTGTGTGTGTGTGTGTGTTTAGGATAAATATCCATTTATATGGATATCCATTACCTTGATTATTAAAAATGAAAAAAAAAACATTTTATTTTCTAAAGTCATGATTGTGCCATCAAACAATGATATTTATGTGTGTGTGTATACACACACACACACACATAATAGTAAAAAAATAGAGACATTTTAATAGTTTAAATATATAAATTCATCTCATACTTAATTTCCATAGATCAGTTACATGGTCAAAGTCACCTAATGATTTCATTTCAATATGTTGGAGTGTAGTTTGAAGATGATGTGTGTTGATTGGACTTAGAGGTCTACATTTATATTTATCAAACAATTATTATGGTTCACACTTGTTCCAAACAAAGTTCACACATTATAAACATAAACATGTCATGTTTTTCATATGAGTTGTCCAAGTGACCTACATTTGAGCTATGGAATGAGTGGAACTTACCTGATCCTATTATTATCATACAATCTTCATAGACTCACAAATGTTCTTCCTCCATCAAAAATAAATTTATATGAATGTTAGAGTTTCATTGAGAACCATTATCCATTTCCTCATTACACCATTCAACAATTTTAGTTAAATTTGTTGAATTGACACCATCTTTAAATTTTAGCTCCTCTCCAACAAGGGATCTTTTCACACATTGTCTAGCAATGTTGTCCTCAATTTTTCCATGGTTGGGCCTAATGAAAAACCAAATATGTTGTACACCAGTCTTCTTGTGCATCTTTATAAACTAGAAAATCATTTTCATGTTATTAAAGGTGATCATATCATATCCAATTTTTTTCAATTAATAAAGAGAGTAAGGCTAACTTAGCCCCAAATCAATTGTATGTAGTCATAATTAGGTTCATAAGGTTCTAATTAGCTAACATTATATGTATTATTAAATTAATTAAATAATTTATTTGATTGATGATATAATTGGGGCCAATTGAGCCCCAAATCATATCTTATAATCATATCTAGGTAAACATATAATTGCTTAATTTATCTAAAATCCAATCATTTATTAAACCAATGACTAATTCATTCAATATAAGATGACATTAGGTGGAATTGAGGTGGAATTGAGCCCAAATTTACATATTATATTTTTTAATTATAGTCGAAGGATCCAATTGACCCAACTTACATTCATAATCAAACTAATCCACTTATTGTCTCAATAAATGATGTAATTAGGGTCAATTTAGCCCCAATCACATCTTCTAGTTAGATATAGGTTAAAGGTCCTAAAATTGGACTATGTTGCCTATATTATTTAATAAAACCAGAAATTTATTTTAATTAATAAGTACTTAGGTCCAAATAAGCCAAAAATCATATCTTATATAGTCACAATTATGTTATTTGAGCTCTAATTGGCTTGATTTTTTCCCTTAATTGAGCCAATAGAATAATTGGTTTAATCTATGGTTTAAATGGAGCTAATTTATCCCTAAATCAAATCTAATATTCACATTTGGGTGAACAAAAGGCTCAATTTGGGCTAAATGACATCAGTAAGTGAACTAATTTCTTAATTTACTCAATCTTTTAGTAAATTAGGGCCAATTAAGATCCAACATATATCCTATATTTGGAATTACAATCAAGGGAATCCATATCACCCAAATTACATCTAAAATTAAACCAGTCTATTAGGAAATTGGGGCCAATTGAGATCCAACATATATCCTATCTTTGGAATTACAATCAACGAAATCCATATCACCCAAATTACATCCAAAATTAAACAAATCTAAGAATTAGGGATAATTTCTTAATTCACTAAATCTGTTAGGAAATTAGGGCCAATTGAGATCCAACATATATCCTATATTTGGAATTACAATCAAGGGAATCCATATCACCCAAATTACATCCAAAATTAAACCAATCTAAGAATTAGTTCAATCAATGATGCAATTGGGACCAATTTAGCCCAAAATCACATCTTCTATTTGTAACTAGGTTGGATGGGCTCAAATTAGCATAAGTTACCTCAGTGGTTAAGTGAATTCACTATTTGGTTTAATTAATGAAGTCACTAGGACCAATTGAGCTTAAAATAACATCATGTATATTCATAATTTTGTACACAAGGCTCCAATTAGCCTAAATTATGTCTTCTATAGAACCAATCAAATAATTCATTTAATTAGTGATGTAATAGGGATAATTGAGCTCTAAATGACATCCTATAATCACTATTATGTGGACACAATGCTAAATTTATCCCAAGTCATATCATTTATTATACCAAATGACTAATTAACTCAATATATAATGAAATTGGAGCTAATTGAACCCAAATGATATCTTATAGTCATAATTACGTTAATTGGGCTTCGTTTGGTATAAATTGTGTTCTTGATTGAACTAATATAGTAATTAATTTAATAACTGATGTCAATGGGCCCAATTGAGCCTCAAATCATAAATTAAAATTAAAATTAGGTTGAATAGGTTAAAAATAGCCTAAGTTGCTTCTATGATTAAACCAAAATGACTATTTTATTCAATGAATGAAGACATTAGGGAACATTGAGCCAAACATCAAATCTTATATAGTTTCAATTAGGTTCATGAAGATCCAATTGGCCAAAATTTTAATTATACTTAAAACAATTGACTAATTAGTTTAACCAATGGTGTAATTATGGTAAATATATGCCAACATCACATCTTATAGTCTTAATGAAGTTAATATGAGGGTAAATTTGGACCAAGTCTTATCTTTTATTGTAATAATTAACTAATAAACTTAATTTATGATTAAATTAGGATTAATTGAGTCTTAAATCACATCCTATAGTTTCAATTACATTCATATGGATCTAACTATCTGAAATTACATCTTTGACTAAAACAGTCCACTCATTATTTCAATAAATGATACAATTGAGACTAGTTAATCCCATGGTCACATTTTATAAACAAAATTAGGTTGAAGGGCCTAAAATTTAGGTAAAATTCCCTCATAATTGAATATTATTGACTATTTGGTTCAATCAACAAAGACATTATTGTCAAATGGGCCCCAAATTACATCATATATAGTCAAAATGAGGTTTAAGGAGCTAAATAAACCAAAATTTCACCCCCAATTAAAATGATCAAGTAATTATTTTAATTAATGATTTAACTGAGGATAATTGAGCCAAAAATCATAATCTATAGTTTTAATTAAGTGATCATTGTAGGTATGGATTACAAAGATAGTTAGATCAATTATTAGTCATGAAAAACACAAGAAATACATAAGAACATAAAAATCTAAGCCAACCTATTTGAATGAGGTGTGAAAATGAAAATAAAGATCAAATTAAATAAATAAAATACCAATTACCTTCCCATGATCAAATCACCATCCAAATGCAACTACAAGCATGGTTTTCCCCTTGATTTGGTGTTCAAGTCTTCAACAATGGTACAAGGCAAGGTCCTCCACCATCTCAGAAACACCAAGTATAATATAGGCTCATGATATGAAATAGATAATATGCCTATCAAATGAAGCTATACTATTGCAAATAAAACACAATAATCAACACACACAAAATTGTGGAGAGAATCATGCATTGTAAGTTTACACAAATTAATCTTAAAAATATGAGTGAGAGGCCTCCTATTTATAGATTTTCTAAATTGATCAGTATCAACCATGACCATCCATCTCAAGATGAAAATATTTCACCATGAATTAATCCAATTATATAAATAAAATCCATAAATATCCTCATAATTATTTGGAAGGGGCATTAAAGAGGCATGGGAAGCCATAATATTGATATTTATTATATTTATGACTTATGGATGCAACCCCAAAAATAACCTCACTTAATGATGTAGTTAATAGGAATCAATTTTCAATAATGAAATATTCAATTTGATCCATGAAATTATTACTTAAGCTCATAATTTGGTTTAATTTGCCTAAGATTAATCAATTTTATTTGGAAATTGGTGCACTCCATTAATCAAACTAGTAAGAAAGTAATATTAATGGGTCATAATTTAACTTAGGAGGAATTAGAAGGTGATGCTAGTTGTGTATGGAGAATTATCCCATTTAGGATGGTGTCAACATAAAATAACACATGCATATGTCATGTGCTTTTGAATTAGAATAAAAGAGTGATTTAGAGCACCAAAATACATTTTCATCATTTTGACTCAAAATAATTTGATCAAATTTAATAATCACATAAAATGCATTACCCCATTTAGGGATACATTATCCTAAATTGGCACTTGTATACGACAAGTTCAAACCACTTAGTACTTTTAAGTTATTTTGGCCTAATTTGTGCATTTTCACAAATTTTGTGTAAGATTGACAATTTCAATACAATGGTGTTAGGAATTGGATGTATACATTTTGTCCATGTTTGAGAAGGCATATCAAGACATTCAAGTGAAGTAACATCTTTTTAAATAAAAAAGTTGTCAAGAATAAATTGGAAATGACCATGATGCCCCCTCAAGAGGACATACAAGGATGAAAGAGAAGGATGGACTCTCAAAAGAGATGAAGCATAAGTGTTAGCCAATTTTCACACCTAGTTTTACATCTTTCATTTTGACTAAGTGCAATGTTCCTTATTTTTTTATCACCATAGCAAGGTGCTCAACTGTTATTTTTGTCCTTTTGCTCAAGTGTTATTTCTTTCGACAAGGTTTTACTTTGGGTTTTTTATTCAAGACTCAAAGGATTTATTTTGTACTTTTTGTCCAAAATAATATTTCTCAAGGAATTGGTCTATTTCAATATTTTTGAAAGGTCCTTTGTAAAAATCCCAAATGATCACTTTCAAAATTTTGAAGGGTCTTTTTCTCATAGAATTTTCCTTTGTAAAAACTTTGAAGGGGACATTTTCAAGATTTTTGAAGGGTCTTTTCTCGAGAATTGATTTTTTTTCAAAGGATTGGTCCAGTTCAAATTTTTTGAAGGGCACATTTCAAGTTTTTGAAAGGCATCTGTAGGATTTTTGAAGGATTTATTTTGGACTTTTTGTTTGAAACAATCTTTTTGAAGGGTTTGTTCTTTCAAAGAATTGGTCCACTTCATGTTTTTTGAAGGGACACTTTGCACTTTTCCTAAGGGCACTTTCAAAATTTTCAAAGGGTATTTTTCTCAAAAAAGTGGTCACTTGAAAAATTCTAAAAGGGACTTTCAATTTATCCAAAACAATTTATCCTTACAACTCTTCCAAAGGAAATGGACACAATTTCTAAAGGGACTTTTCAAAGGAATTGGTCACTTACTTTTTTTTGAAGGAATTGTTGTGGATATTTTGTCCAAAATAATTATTCAAAAAAGTCATTTGTAAAAGTATAAAGGAACTATAAACATTAATCTTTTTGAAAGAGATTGTTCCTCATGCAAGTTCCCTACAAAAAGTTTGAAAGTTTCCTTTGGAAAAATCCAAAGGGACACTTGTAAAAAGTCTGAAGGGTCTTTTTCTATACAAAAGTGCCCTTCACACTTTCCTCAAAGGGTATTTTCTTGGGAAAGTGTCCTTTCTGATCTTTCCAAGGGGACATTTCAAGAATACCGAAGGGTATGTTTAGGATTTTAGAGGGGTGAAATGAGGATGCTGAAGGGTTATTCTCAACAAAAGTGTCATTCAAATAGTTTTTGAAGGGACACTTGTAGAAAACCTGAAAGAATTGTTTCAGACATATTATCCAAAATAATCTTTCCAAAAAGACACTCCAAAGGGTCCCAAAAGGTTATTTATTTTAGAGAAAATTCCCATGGTAAATTATTCAAAAAGAATGCCTAAAGGAAAGGCTGAAGAAAATACCTCCAAAGAAATTGTCTAAGTATAATGATGATTATATGGACGTCAAATTTAGGATGATGGACCAACCATTGGTGTTTAAACAAGAGGATTCAAATAAGATCCAAGGTCTCACATTCTTCATCCATCAAAGGATCAAAGGGATCATCTCACCATTGACCAGATCAGGATCAAAGTCATTTTTTATGACCAATTAAAGAAAAAAGATGAGTCTAATGGAGTGAAAATGACTCTCCCCTACATCATTACACACCTCATCAAGTCAATGGAATGTTTTTAACATCAAGATAAATCTACATCAAGAGGAATACCTTGTAATAATTGCATTGATGCCATCACTCAAAATATCTTGTTTCTATTGGGCAACCATTGGAGAAGCATCTTTGAGAGAGAAGGCCAAGAGTGTTCAAGGGAGGTGACATGGATCAATCATGTGGTCAGAATGAGCATCATTGTAAAATATGGTTATACCTAAAGATGGAGACTACTAATAGATTGATTCCTCTCTTTGGCACCAAAGGCCTCCCTCTCTCTCTTCATCTTTTCTATAAATACAACCCTTAAGCTAGTGAAAAGGAGACAACATAGTGTATGGTGAAGCCCTACTAGAATGATATTCTAACTTTAAACATTAGTACAAATCTATTTATTTCAAGTTTCTATAAAATTTCCTCAGTGTGTAAGACACATATAGTGAAAACAAGTGATGATTTTTCATCCTTTTATCCTCTATCCTTCATGCCTGAGAAAGAGTTCTTAGTCTAACAGGTCATATAGAGTGTGTTTAAGTGTGTTAAATTGTTTTAAGTGTATAAATATTCTTATAATGTGCAAAGTTTTCCTTTTAGTTAATTTTCCTTGTATCATTTTACACATCTCACTTTTGTACTAAAATACTTATGTTAGAACCCCTTAAATCTTGAAAATGGTTTATGTGTTTTGTTGTATTATGAATTAGGATATGATATTCATGTGGAATATAATCTTGGTGAATCACCATTCTTAGAATAGGTTTTCTTTATGAAAATTCTAACTCTTTTCTCTTTAATCAAACTAGTTTAGACATAGGTTATGTTGTAGAGATACATTCAAGGAGCTAGCACCTTTAAATCTAGAGTTTTATTTCCTCTATAGGCATACCCACATGCCTAGAAATGTCCCAACATTTCCCAAATATATAAGAGGATTGAACACTCTCTTCTAGGGTGCAATATTTGGAGACAATAGCTTTGGTACACCTGATGGGAAAACTTATGGACATGTCAAGGTGAATGTTGGTCTTGACAAGCCTAAATTTGTAGAAACATTCTTAATCTAGAATTTGGTGACTCCAAAAGGTGAGAATCTCTGGTTGTAGATCAATTTTACCATGTTATACTTCATGGTCCTCACTAGGTTATTTATGACTTCTGATCAAGCCCCTCTAGCTGAAGCTCTTCTTGAAGAACAAAATCCTAAACCATTCCTAGCACTTAAAGATCCTTATCAAGGAGGTTTTGGAGAAGAAAAAGTTGAGGAAGTTGGATAAATAGGAGATCAAGAGTAAAGAAGATAAATGGAGAGGCAATAACCTTTCCTAGCCTTCAACACCTAAATTCCAATTGACCTTCCTTCATATGACCATATTCCTCCCAATGCTACTAAGAATCTCCCTAGTTTCAATGGAGAGGGTCCTATTATACCATCTAAGCATATTAGGGACATTTTGAATTTTTGTAACTTCCATAATGTCACCTGAGCCAACATAGCCATTAGATTGCTTACCATGTCTCTAAAAGGTAATGCACTTGACTGGTATAAGACTTTAGAAGGTGATTGCATTGCAAGTTGGGATGACTTTGGGGAATTGTTGGTAACTAGATTTGAGAATAAGAGTGACCATACTTTGATGATCCATTATTTGAACATGATAAAGAGAGGTCCTAACGAATCCATGGAAGATTTTAATGAAATATTTCAAAGGACATGGCATAGGTTACCACTTGTCATGAGACCTCCTTCAAGCTTTGTGTTCCCCACTTATCTCAAGGGTATTGGTACTGATGTGGAAGTGATGTTACATTAAATGGGAGGATTCACTCTACCAAATGCATATGAGATAGCTATTAAAGTTAAGAATATCTTAATATAGTCTAGAAAGCCACCTCTAAGAGTTTCTATGCCTTTGTTATCTCATAGTTTAGTTGAAGCTCCAAGCATAGCACAACTTCATAATGCCAATGTCAAGCCAAGAACCTTTCCAAAAAAATTGGATAATGTTATGGACAAAGATGAAGAGATCCATTCATTGTGATCTCAGCTTAAGCAAGCTCAGTTTTAGGCAATTTCTTTACCTAACCCTCAATACTATCCTCAATAAGACTATAGAGCTCCACCCCAATACAACTACCAAGGAAGAAGACAAGGTCAAAAAGGTTTCAATAGGTATCCCAATGCCTATAATCCTAATTATACTCCTTCCATGAAGGATGTTGCTCTAGTACATGCTAATCTGGTCCAAGGAGAGAATCATTGGAACCAATGGAGACAACCTCAAGGTTAGTTTATACATGATGATGGAGAAGCTAGCCAAGCTTTGGTGTCACAAGAAGATACTACTCCTTACATGACATTATAAGAAGCAAATCCAATGTAAAGGGATATTAATAGAGAAGGTGGAAACCAGAGTGTAGGTATGATGAAATTTCAAGTTAAGGATGATTATGTGTTGAATCAAATCACATCAATTGTATCCAATAAAAGAGATAAGAATAGAGCTCTAGGAGATTTTTTATGGGTACACGTGACTCCAAGTGATGCCTCTTCAAGGCCACAAAGTGTGAATCCTAGTCCAATACCTACTACTAGTCATGCCCCTCAATAAAGTTAGAATGGAAGTAGGGTTGTCAAGCTTACAATGTAGTAGGTTTAGACTCCCTCACTACCTTTAAGAATGAAAGAAAAGGTGAATAATTCCCCTCTAAACATTTTTTATTCTTTTAATAATGCCAAGATAATCATACCTCTTTGGGAAGTCTTGCATATGCTTGGTCAAAAAGAGCTCTTACAATAACAACTTGCAAACATTCATGTAGCAACTCAAACTTCAAAATATAATAATGTGGCCCTTACCAATTCTCCAAGTCATGTCTTAGATCCCACCACCAAATCTGAAAAACCTCCACCTTTCTACCTCACACTTATTGTGGGGGACAAGTTGGTTCACAACTATATTATAGATAGTGGAGCTAGTACTACTGTTATGCCTAAAGTGGTGGCTAATAAGTTGGGATTGAATTATGAACCACATAATAAAGGTGTGTTGCAGCTTGATGGGACTCCAACCAAGATATTGGGATTGGTCAGAGGTCTAAAAGTATTTCTACATGAGTGCCCAAGTTTCCCCATTTTACTATCTGCTTGTCAAGAGACTTCACGGCTAAGATAGAAGGGTACCTTTCTACTGATTGGTCTTTTATATATTTTTAAAAAAATATAGAACTAAGGTAACTATAAGGACTCATCCCTTACTAAGGTTTCATATTGAGCCATACATGGAGACAAGTTCAAATCAAAATTGTCTAATTAGTAAAGAAGAAGGTGTCATGGATGGTGAAGCATCCTCCCCCCTTGAAGGTATTTCTAATCTATTCCTTGACAAGTACATTAATAAAACACATGGACTTGATCCATATACATTCATATAAGATATTTATTTGAGATTTTGTTGTATACATGAAAAGGATGTTTCAATCCCTTCACTCACTAATGAAAATCATGAACTTGAAGGAATATGGGAGATGTTTTTGATGGCTCAAGAAGAAAATTAGGTTTAGAAGCTCACATTATGTTAGTTTCCCCATAAAATAATAAATACTAATCCTCATTTATATTCCACTTTAGCTACATGTATAAGGTGGCAAAATATGAAGGCCTAGTTCACGGCCTCCAATGGGCAAAGAAGAGAGGGATCAAGAATTTGAAAGTTTATGGGGATAGTGAATTGGTCATCCACCAAGTGAGAAATCAAGCTATATCCAAGAATCCCTTGCTTATATCATAAAATCATAGGGTATGGTACTTACTTGAAGATTTTTATGCCTTTAACATACAACCCATAACAAGGGATTCAAATAAACATGCTAATCGATTGGCTGCCATAGGAGCATAGTTTGATGCAGTTATTGATGTAGGAAAAGAGAAAGATCAATCCCATATCAAGGTCATTGTGAGGCCTTATATTAAATATAATTATGTATTATTTCAAGTGTTTTAACGTGATGAGAGCATTGCACACTTCTTACAAAATGAGGCAAGTTTCTCCTCAAGGAACCAAAAGAGATTGTATGATCAATATGAAGAACAAGTTATTCAACTAAAGACAAACAAGATACCTAAGGGGTTGATTACTTTGGAGAGTGTTTTCAATGAATATGATAAAAATAAGATAAAAAGAGTGAACATGTCCATGAAAGAAGAGAACTATGAGAGAGTCATGGTTTACAAGGATAAGCTTATGAAAATTGGTAAGATATGTTCTCTGATTGAAAGGTAGGCCTTTATTGAATTATGCAAAGAGTTTCATGACATATTTTCTTAGGAATAAAAATATTTTAAAGGGTTTGATCCAAGTTTATCTCATCACACCATTTAGTTGGAACCTAGAGATAAACTAGTCAAACAAAAACAAAGACCTATCAATCCCAAGATAAAAGAACTCATGATGAAGAGTTGACCAAGTTGGTTTAGTCTAGGTTCATCTTTCCTATCAAACACTCAAATTGGTTGGCTAATATTTTACCTATCTAAAATAAGAATGGATATATAAAACTTTGTGTAGATTTTTGAGATCTTAATAGAGTGTCTCTCAAGGATCATTATCCATTGCCTTCAATGGAACAAATTTTTCAAGTTTTTTGGAATCTAACACTTCTCACTTCTTGATGGTTATTCAGGTTACTATCAAATATTAGTGAATGAAGAGGATTGGTTCAGGACAACATTAACTATAAAATGGGGGACCTTTACCTATAAAAATATGCTTTTTGGTTTATCCAATGCTAGGGCTACATTTCAAATGGCAATGGACATGGATTTTAAAGGTTTGATCAATAAGTTTTTGCTTGTGCACCTTGATGATATAAATATTTTTTCAAAGGGTGCTACTGATCATATGAAACATCTAAGGTAGGTGTTTGAGAAGTGTAGGGAGTATGGAATATCCATTAATCTAAAAAAGTGCATCTTTGTTGTCCATGAAGGTAAGATATTTGATCATATTATTTCAAAAGAAAGCTTGTTTATTGACCCCAAGAAGATTGAGGCTATTCTAAGCTTGTCTTTACCTCAACACAAGAAAGGACTTCAAATCTTCTTGGGAAAATAAACTTTATAATAAGGTTTAATCTAAGCTGTGTAACTGTGGTAAAGCCTATCACAACCATGCTCAAGAATAACTAAGATTTTACATGGACAAAGAAAGGTAAGGGTAATTTTAAGGAAATCAAGCAAGCAATTGTAGAATCTCCTACTCTTTTGAACCCAAAATTCTCCAAATATTTCACACTCTATACCTTTTATAACCTTGATACAATCAAAAATTTTCTTATTAAAAAGAATGAAGAAGAGGTAAAGAAACCAATTGCATTCTTCAGCCAAAGATTGGAAGATTATGAGGTCAAGTACACATTTGTTGAGAAGCAAGCTCTAACAGTGATAAGAGGATTGAAAAAATTTAGACACATGGTTTCAAACACCAAGATAAATATCATGCTTTCTCATCCTAGCACCAAGGAGTTTCTCCTAAGCAAAGACCTTAATTAAAAGAGAGATGGGTGGATTAAAAGGATGATAGAGTATGATGTGGATATTAAGGTTACAAACTTAGTAAGAGGAAAAGGGTTATTTCATCATTTAGCTTCAGATTTCCAATATCCAAAAGAGGAAGTCTTGATCAACCAAGTTCAACCTCAACCAGCTGATCATATACAAGTTTAGAGTTGGACACAAGACATCATTAGTTTTCTTCAAAATGGTGAGTGTCCCAATGGCTTGAACAAGTCTCAAAGGAGGTATTTTAGATTGCAGACCATTCCTTATTATCTTATAGATGGTGTTCTCTTTAGAAAATATGTGAATGGTGTGCTATTGAGGTGTGTTAACAATGATCAGTTTGATATGCTACTAGAAAAGTTTCACAATGGTACAGATGGAGGTCATTTCTCTCCTAGGATGACAAATAAAAAGATAATGAAGGCTAGTTACTATTGGCCTAATATTTTTAAGGATTGTTACCACTAGGCTAAAAAGTGTCCTCAATGTGCCTTCTTTGTAGGCAAACAAAAAAATTACATCCCTTCCATTGAATCCTATCCAAGTATACTAGCCTTTTATGCAATGGGGTCTTGATTTTATTGGTATGATCAACCCTTCATCAAGGGCTAGACACAAATGGATATTTAAAACTAATGACTAATTCACAAGGTTGGTAGAGGCTATTTCATTAAATGAGGCAAGTGAAAATGTTATCTTGGAGTTCTATGAGCACATTATAACAAGGTTTGGATTTCCTCATGTTATCATTTCTGATAATATACTTGCTTTCATAAGTGATATAACTTTTGATTGGGCAAATAGGAATGGATTTTACTTGATTACCTCATACAATTATTCCCCCCAAGGTAATGGAATGGCTGAGTCTACTAACAAGAATCTCATAAAGATCATTAAGAAGACATTGGATAAAAATTAAAGAACATGGCACAACAAGTTGAATACAACCTTATGGGCTGATAGGATTACTCCTAAGAGATCAATTGGTAACTTTACCTTTGTGCTTGTTTATGGGAAAGAGGCTAGGTTGTCCATATCTCAAGAACTCCCTGCTTTAGAACTTACACATCAGTTGGAACTACTTTAAAATACTCCAATGGAAGTTAGATTGATAGAATTAATGTAGTTGCAAGAAGCAAGAGACAATGCACACAAGACCATGGAACACCACCAAGTACTCATGAAGAAGTCCTTTGACAAAAGATCAAGTACAAGAGTGTTCAAGGAAGGTGACTTGGTCTTGAAATGGGATGAGGATAGAGAAAAATTAGGTAGACATACAAAGTTTAATACTTTGTGGAGTGGCCCTTACATCATTAACAAGTACAATAAAAGCAACTCTTTCGAGCTAACCAAGATGAATGGAGAAGAATTGCCTATCCTTGTGAATGGGATACATCTAAAGTTATGTTATTAGTCCTTGTATGTCTATTATAGATAGTAGTTTAGGTGTGTTTCCTTTATTTTGATATTATGTTCCCTAAGCTCTTTGTAGCACAAGTGTGTTTCCTTCCTTTTTTTTGGTGTGTGTCTCTACCTTTGTGCATGTGAATCAATCTAGCTAGTGTGTTTTTTGAGCCAAGAGTCTATTCAAGTCATTTTTGAGTCCCTATATACATGACTCCATACCTAATGAAAGGATTTAGGAAACTAGTGTTAGGCATAGCAAGTATGCTTCCCCTTGGAATTGTTAAGAATGTTAGCCAATTTTCACACCTAATTTTACATCTTTAATTTTTGCTAAGTGTAATGTTCCTTATTTATTTATCCCCAAAACAAACTGCTCAAGTGTTATTTCAATCTTTTTTCTCAAGTTTTATTTATTTTAGCAAGGTTTTACTTTGGGTTTTTTTTTAAGACTCAAAGGATTTATTGTGTAATTTTTGTTTGAAACAATCTTTGTGAAGGAATTGGTCCATTTTAATATTTCTAAAAGGTCCTTTGTAAAAATATCAAAGGGTCACTTTCAAAAGTTTGAAGGGTCTTTTTCTCATAGAAGTGTCCTTTACAAAAAATCCAAAGGGGACATTTTTAAGATTTCAGAAGGGTCTTTTCTTGGGAATTGATTTGTTCTTTCAAAGGATTGGTCTAGTTCATCTTTTTCAAAGGGCACATTTCAAGTTTTTGAAAGGCATCTACAAAATTTTTGAAGGATTTGTTTTAGAATTATTTGTCCAAAATAATCTTATGAAGGGTTTGTTCTTTCAAAGAATTGGTCTGCTTCAAGTTTTCCAAAGGGACACTTTGCACTTCTTTGAAGGGTACTTTCAAACTTTTTGAAGGGTCTTTTTTTTGAAAAAGTGGTCACTTACAAAATTATGTAAGGTAATTTCAATTTCTTTGAAAGAATTGATCCTTACAATTATTCTTAAGGAAAGAGACACTTGCAATTTTTGAAGGGACTTTTTGAAGGAATTGTTCACTTACTTTTTTCCAAAGGAATTGTTGCGGACATTTTGTCTAAAACAATTCTTCAAAAAAGTCATTTGCAAAAGTTTGAAGGAATTGGGCACTTCAAGCTTTCCAAAAGAAATTGTTCCTCATGCAAGTGCCCTAAAAATATTTTGAAAGTGTCCTTTGAAAATATCTGAAGGGACACCTATAAAAATTCTTAAGGGTATTTTTCTATGCAAAAATGCCCTACACACTTTACCCAAAGGGTCTTTTCTCAAGAAAGTGTCCTTTTCGAGCTTTCTAAAGGGACATTTCAAGAATGCCGAAGGGAATGTTTAGGATTTTGGAGGAGAAAAATGAGAATGCTGAAGGTTTGTTATCATAAAAAGTGTCCTTCAAAAAAATTTGAAGGGACACTTACAAAAAGCCTGAAAGAATTTTTTCAGAAATTTTGTCTGAAATAATCTTTCTAAAGAGACTCCAAATGGACCTGAAAGGTTATTTATTTTGGAGAAAATACCTACAAGAAATTATTTAAAAAGAATGTCCAAAGGAAACGTTGAAGGAAATGCCTTCAAATAAATTGTCCAAGTAGAATGACAGTTATATGGACATTAACTTCAAGATGATGGACCAATTGTTGGTGTTTAAACAAGAGGATTCAAAGCAGATCTAGGGCATCACATTCTGCATCCATCAAAGGATCAAAGGGATCATCTCACCATTAACCAAATTAGGATCTAAGTCATTTTTGATAGCTAATTGAAGAAAGAAGATGAGGCTAATATAGTGAAAATGACTCTCCCTACACCATTGCACAACTCAGCAAGCCAGTGGAAATTTGTTAGCATTAAGATAAATCTGCATCAAGAGGACTCCCTTGTAATAAATACATTGATGCCATCACTCAAAATATCTTATTTCCACTAGAAAACCATTGAATAAGCATCTTTGAGAGAGCAGGCTAAGAGTGTTCAAGAAAGGTGACATGGATCAATCAACTAGCCAAAATGAGCATCATTGGCAAAGATGGTTGTACCTAAAGATGGAAACTGCTAATAGATTGATTCCTCTCTTCGGTTCTAAAGTCCTCCCTCTCTCTCTTCCTCTTTGATATAAATATAGCCCTTGGGCTAGTGAAAAGGAGACCACACAGTGTATGGTGAAGCCCTACTAGAATGATATTCTACCTTTAAGCATTAGTACAAATCTATTTCTTTCAAGTTTCTAGATAATTGCCTAAATGTGTAAGAGATGTATAGTGACAAAAAGTGATGAGTTTCCATCCTTATTTCCTCTATCCTTCATGCCTAAGCAATTTTTCTTAGTCTAACAAGTCATATACAATGTGTTTAAGTTTGTTGAATTGTTGTAAGTGTATAAATGTTCTTGGAATGTGCAAAGTTTGCCCTTTAGTTCATTTTCCTTGTGTCATTTTACACATCTCACCTCTATACTGAAATAATTATGTTAGAACCTCTTAGATCTTGAAAATTGTCTATGAATTTTCCTATATTGTGCATTAGGATATGATATTCATGTGGAAGATAATCTTGGTGCATCACCATTCTTAGAAGAGGTTTTCTTTATGCAATTTCTAACTCTTTTCCCTTTAATAAAACTAGTTTAGACATAGGTTGTGTTGTAGAGACACATTCAAGGAGCTAGCACCTTTAAATCTAGAGTTTCATTTCCTCTATAGGCATACCCACATGCCTCAAA
The DNA here is from genome assembly GCA_037957365.1 of Torreya grandis. Classification (NCBI taxonomy): domain Eukaryota; kingdom Viridiplantae; phylum Streptophyta; class Pinopsida; order Cupressales; family Taxaceae; genus Torreya; species Torreya grandis. The sequence continues at coordinate 889,391 of JARHVA010001003.1, read as the reverse complement.
ATGTCCCAACATTGCCCAAATCTAGAACAGGATTGAACACTCTCTTCTAGGGTGCAAGATTTGGAGACAAGAATAAGATTAACCTATAAAATAGATTAAATCTAGATAAGCTAATGTTTGAATGCATTGAGTCCATCAATGATCAAATATAATTAGAATAAAATGTCCCTAACGATAGGGGGAATGGGAAGGATAGAATCCAAAATAGACGTGACACACTTTGAACACACCCAAAGCTAAGGTGCAAGCTACATGCTTCAAAATTGATTAATCTTGAGATAAGTTTCACACTAAAATATTAATAGAATGAGGGAAAAAGTACACAAAGATTGGAATTAGAAGAAAATAATAATCATGTCTCCAAATTATATAAGAAATAATATTGTTCTCCATTATAACAAATTTGATTGGTTGATAAAATAATTTTGCCCCAGTAGGGCTGATTTTGATCACTGATAAAGAATGATTTTCCCCAATAGGGCTGATTTGATTCAATGGTTGGTCCAAATGTTGTGCCCTATTAGGGAAAATTGGAAATAAATAGATCAAGGATATATACTATTAAATATATTAAATATGAGTGGGTGTAAATGTAGATGCGATGGTATAAGGGTTGCAAAGCCATGAAAAAACTAGACATATAAGAGTGTATAAAGTGATGAAAGAGATAAAAAGAAGAATGAAGGTGGCTCAGTTACCCTGAGATATATCATGTATCTAAGATATGCCTACATAGTCTAGATGGACCTCAAGCCAATGTAGTTTACCCAAAGTGGGAGATAATGGAATGAGGTATGAATAAAAAATGGCTAGTATTTAATTAGACCCATGATGTATGCCAAGAGATAAACATATAAGCATAGAGTCAAGTGTATGATAAGCCATAAGGAACTAGTTTTCTTAGTTTTTTTGAGAGATGATCATTGGAGTTGCATTGACATTGAAAATTTGAACCAAATCACAAAGTTCTTGATGTAGCAAAATTAAATTAGGCATCATAAGTATGAGTAAATTATAATGACATTACACTTTAATTACATTGAGATAATTCAAATGTGCATACCTCTAACTAACAATAATGATTAAAAAATGACCAAGACTAGAGTTACAACCATTTACATTTAAACAAAAAATAAAAGACAAATAAAATTAATACATAAATGAACGTGACTTAAAATCAAGATATGAACAATCAAGACTTAAGTAAGAACAAGAATGTATAAAAAAAAAGCAAGACCATCTTAATATCATGATACCAAGATATTAATAATCAAGATCTATGTGTACCATCAAGATTAACTTAGAAAAAAAAACAAAGAAAGACCAAATAGTAAATTAAAAGACCAAAACAAACAAACAACAATCAAATAAACGCACACAAAACAAAATGTTTTTGGAATTTTGGTTTTTATGAATGTTTTTGGAATTTTATAAGTATCTAAACTCAATTGATAATTAAGAGATATACAATGGTCCAACTCATAAAACAATGAGGGTACTTAAAGAGTGCTCATGAAACAGCAAGTGTGTACCAACTTAAAATGCTTGTAAGATGGTGAGAACATAATGAAAATGGGGGACTGTGTTGACTTCAACATGAATCGAGCACAACCTATACAACCCCATTAGGACCTCAAGTCTCATTAATTATACCCACACAAGAGGTGGTGAAAAGACAACAATGTCATAACAACTTCATAAATAAAGGCAAACAATAAGGAAAATGATAATCATAATGACCAGGTGATGTGACAATGCATGATAAAAAAAGGAATTATACCTAATTTGCCCATAGGCAGCTATAGTCATGAAATAATGTCATAATTTTGATTTTCCCAAAGACATTTATATCAGGGGTACCAAATATAATAATGATCTGCCCATAGGTGGTTATAATCAACAATACCAATTAAGATGATAAAAAAGATAACTTCCCAGATAAAATGTCACACTAATTCCATAGACTGTCACTCAAAATAGCATTCTAAACTATTGAAATTGGATTGGAATCTACTCATAAAAGGTGTAGTAAGAACTAAAGCAACCAAGATCAAAATAGGGTAAGCAAGATGGCTAAAATCAAGTTTTGGTCAATAGTAAAGACATGGTATAAGGAAAATGATCAAAATATAATTGGCTATAGTGGAAATAAAGTGAACACCAAGTGATGATTTTTTAAGTGTGTTCATAAAATTATGAGAGAATTTGATCTTATAATTTTTTCAAAAAATGGCAAGAGCATAGAGAAGGTGATCGAGCTGACCTCAATAAACATTAAACATTGCCTACATAGTCCCAAGTGACATTAATTCAATGTAGTTGAAACAACATAGTAAATGGAACACAATGGTATAATATACCTAGAATGAAATGGTCCATAGGGTTGCCCCAAAGAGATAAGGTAAGGAAAATGGTTGGGTAAATGGCAAATGAAAAATGTGTTTTGTTGCTCCTATTGACATGGAGATGCACATCCTAGTCAACATGTTAAACAACAAAAATGATTCATTTTAAAAAAATTGCTACCCAACACCTCATCTAAATAACTACTTTATTAAGAACCTATTTTATATTTGGATCTGAGTAATGTGTTCTTAATCTTCCTTGGTCTTTGATTCTTCTTCCTTCAAATGTTGAGACAAGATATCTTCATAGCCTCTATAAATGTAAGTGTAGCCAAGAGGAATAAATAATGTTAGGCATAAGATAAAGGGTATAAGTTGGTAATGAAAATGTGGATGATAATGAAATGTATAATGGTTGGGAAACAAATGAAGATAAAAATTTTTAGGTACACACAATGTTGCTAATTCTAGATTTGACATAATTTTAGTTATGGCAGGAATGAAGACCTCTGAATATGATCTTGATATGACCACCATATTTTATGTTGTTTAATCCTAAGAGTAGATACCATTTGATTATGTTTTAGATGAGAATTTGTATTTATTTGATCTTGAATAATGTCTTCATCAAGTAGTGAATAACTTTTGTGCTCAGTTATTGGTGACTCAAAGAGGTTTTCACCAATTAATTTCTCTTGATTATCCTATACTGCCTTTGAGAAGGTTTCACAAGGAGATGTTAAAATTTGACTTTGATTGTCTTCTAGTGCCTTTGAAGGGTTTCACTAAAAGATTATAAGTTTGAACTTTGATCAACCGCTAGCGCCTTCGAGAAGGTTTCACTAGGAGATTGTTCTTCTTCTATATGTATTTGGTCTTTATCCCCCTGATTTCTTGAAAATGGTATGTTACCATGGATACAATTTAACAAAGTGTGATTCTTCTAGTCTTAATAAATGTTTGTGGGAGGTGGAATATCAATATAATGGCTTGGTTAGGTGGGGGTAATGGAATGATGAGAGGTAGCATAATATTTATAAAAGTACTAGGATAAATTATGTTGATGTTGAAGTAATTGTTGACACCTTGTATTGCACCCTCTAAAGGGGCATTCAGCTCTTTTCATCTATGTAGAATAATGGATACATTCCTCTTTCTATGGGTTGTAAACATGAGGGATGGATCTCTAGATTAGGGGCTATCTCCCCTTGATGCACATTAAGGCCCTAGATTTCATACTACTAACAATGGAGGGGGGGATGAAAAGGGAGAGAAATACTGAAATCAAAACCTATGCTAAAGCAGTGATGCACCCAAATGTTTGGTCTACTCAAATTTGACATACTCTTTACACTAGAGACAAGCAAACATACACTTCATTCAAATGAGCACCTTTCCTACATTAGTGTTTCAACAAGGGGTCCTATGGAGATATAGGGAGGAATAACTACTAGAGGTGTTTTAAGACACACTATGGATACCCTATTCACATGCACCTATACTCTATATGGACACTTCCTGTGACCTACAAAGAAAATAAAATCACTATGAACTAGATATGCTAGAATAAACTTATGAAAGCATAAAAATAAAATGATTTAACATAAGATAAAACCATAGACATATGCAAAAGTGCAAGCTCAAATGGAGGTAAATTTTTTTATTCGAGATAAATTCCTTCAGGGCTTTGCCATACAAGTTGAGAGATATCTTTTCAAATGAGAAGTTATAAATATATAGAGAGCTAGAAATAAGATAGTTAACAAATCAAGGAATGGAAACCCATGCTAATTTAAACACTTATACACAGACCCAAAGACCATATTGTTTCCATATTCTTCAAACTACGTATGGGAGAGCCATGCTATAGATGTCCAAGTCATCACCTTTACTGTCTTGGGCCTAAAAAAGTATGGGATACTCCTATAAATTGACAAAGACATCCCCAAGTTGTTGTGGCTAGACCATGCTCTTTTCAATGCTAGGTGCAACTAGCTGTGTATTAATGGTGAAGCATGAAAACATAAGCTGATCTCCTCTATAGTTTGAAAACCAAACTATTTATTGGTTTTTAATAGATATATTCTACATAAATGTATTAACTCTTTCTTTTGAGTTGTCTATGCCACTTGTCTTGGTCTGAGTGGTCATTGATTCTATCTTTTGTCTTTGTCAGCAACTAGAATTATTCCTTATTTTATCTTTTCTGCTTTGTCTTTGCCTATGTTTTGTCTCTTTCCTTTGACTTCTCCTTTGCCTTGGTTTTTTCTTTGCTTACTCTTTGTGGGTATTTTCTATGGGAAATATTTTATTCGGTATGTCCTTTAGACAAAAAGTCCTAAGGAATTCCTTCAAACATTTTATCTAAAGGAATTCTCCTTGGCTTTTCACTTTTCTTGAAGGGAAAATGCCCTTTGAGCTTCTTATCTTTTCCCCTTTGCTTCAACTGGCTGCCCTTCGTAAGGGTATTTTGAGCCAAAAGTGCCCTTTTGGCTTATGGAAATGGTCCTTGTATTTCTCAAAGTGTCCTCTATAAGGGAATTTTAAGGTCCTAGTATCCCTTTGGAACTTTTGTATTGGTCCTCACACCAATGAAAAGCCTTCCACAAGGTCCATTTTGTCTTCAAACATACCCTTCAAAAGTTTTGTAAAAGTCTGTTTCATCTTTGAAGTGCCCCCCACAAGGGAACATACCCTTTGGGGAAATTACAAATGATCCTACAAAATACTTAGGTGCCCTTAATAGAAAAACACTTGCCTTAAGAAGTGTCTAAGACCAATTCAAGCTCTTCTAAAGGACTTACTCAAAAAGCTTTGAAGTAAAGATGTCTCAAAAACTTGATTGCTTCTTCCTTACCCTTTCGGGTTTGTGAATGAATCCAACTCATTAAAGATTATAAGTCAAGTAATCCCACAAACTTGAATTGAACAAATCTAACCCTTATCAGGTTTTTCTTTAGCTTTAACTTATAAAAATTGGTAAGTAAAGTACTTTTCAAAACCTAACTTGCACTGGAATTGGCCATAGACCCTTTTGGGTTTGTCAAGTGCTCCTACTTATTACTTGTAAAACTTATAAGTAATGTTTTTCTAAGAACCCGATTTGCTTTGTGAGTGTTGGAAAAGACCAATGCTTGATGAGACAACACTTGAACCTACACAAAAGCAACTTTTCCTTGATTTTTAAGGGTTAAAACCTAGTTTCAAGGAAAAAGGTCATGAAGAATAAGGTTTTAAGGCAAAAAGAGGGGGAGTGCCCATTTTTTCATGCAAGATTTATAAAATGGTCAACAAATTGGTGATTCATAGGGGAAGCCTACCTGCTATGCTTGAGAAGACTGGTGGCCTAAAATTCCATTGGGCATGGAGTTAGGATGTAGCTTGAAAAATTGGCAATATCCTTGTAAGGACTTATGAACCAACAAATATTTACCTCAAACAACAAGGAAAAACACACACAATAGGGCAAAAACTAATAAACTTGTGTAAAAACACTTAGGGAAAATGAGGAAAAACAAGGAAAACTATGTACGTGACAAAAAAACTTAGTAATAATTCTTAAGGTATATCCCATTGACTGGGATATGTAGCTCTTCACCATCTTACTTGGAGAATTGGAAAGCATTGTGTTGCTTGCATTAGGTGATGACATATGGGCCACTCCACAAAGTATCAAACTTCATGTGGGTTCTAGGCTTGACTCAATCCTCATCCCACTTCAATAAAATGTCACCTTTTGATAAGCTCTTTGGCATAGACCTTTTTTCAAAATGCTTCTTTGTTTATTGTTGGCAGCTAGTCATAACATCCATGGTTTGGTCTCTCACTTCTTGAAGCTCCATTAGCTCATAATACCTAACTTCTACGCTATCACTCTCCATCAATTACATCTGATGGGTAAGATCTAAGTTTGGTAACTCAAGTGAGATAGGAATTCTAACTTCCCTTCCATACACAAGTGTGTATGGTGAATTCTTGATTTCCCTCTTTGGAGTGATCATGTCTGCTCAAAGAGCTGTCTTCAACTTGGCATGCCAAGTCCTTTGATTTTCCTTCATTATCCTCTTTATTATCCTAATCAAATTCTTGTTTGTGGACTTGTCTAACCCATTTCCTTGTGGATAGTAGTTGGAATAAGTGCTGAGATAGATGCCATAATTCAATGCCCATGCACTTGTATTTGTTCCCAAGAAAGCGAATACATTGTCTAAAATGATTGTGGCTGGGACCCCAAATCTTGTCACTATGCCTTCATAGAAGTCTAAGAATGCACTCTCATTAGACTCTTTCAAAGCTATGGCCTCTACCCACCTTGTAAAATAATTTAGGTTAGTCAAAATCCACGTGTGGTCAGCACTAGAAGGAGGATTGATCAGCTTTATGAAGTCTAACCCCCGTTACATGAATGGTTATTCCACCTGAATAGGATGAAGAAGCATGGAAGCCAACCATTATTTCCCATCAAATAAGGCACATTTTTGACATTTCCTCACTCAATCATGAGTTTATTTAAACAAACTAGGCCAAAATTAACTAGCCCTCATAATCCTTGTAACTATGGCTTTGGGAGCAAAGTGGCCACTAGTTGGTCCATCATAGAACATGGACATTACCTTATCAAATTGGTTTGAATCAATTCATCTCAAGAGAACCCCCAAAATTCTTTTCTAAAAAACACTTCATCAACTAGGACATAAGGAAGAGATTGGAGTCTAAATAACCTCCTCTTGGTCCTATCAAAACCTTGTGGACACTCACCAGTTCGAAGGAAATGAACCATGTCTTATGTCCAGCTTTTTATGACTATAGGTAAAAATATTTTAGGTTCATCATGGAGTACAAAAATTTAATATTTTGGATCTTTTATGTCTATATCAATATGTTCACATATCCCTCTTCCTCTTACCAGCTTGGTGGTCTTGATCTCTATGTCATACTCCATTACTTTGGTGATCCAACCTGCCCTTTTCTCATTCAAGTCTCAGTCCATCAAGAAGTGTTTTACATTAAGACATGGCACCATGATGTGAACTTTGATGCTATACAATATATTTTTGAACTTCTTTAGACTTCATATGATTTCAAGCACTTGCTTCTCAACATATGTGTATCTAACCTCATAGCCTTCTAAACCTTGACTGAAAAATACAAGAGGCTATTCTAAATTCTCACCATTTACTTAAGTGAGAAAATTAGAGATTACCTCTTCATTCCCAAAGGTGTATAGATTGAATTCTTGGAGAAATTTAGACTAACCAAGGTAGGATCTTGGGCGATAGCTTGCTTGATGCCTTCAAAGATTTCTCTTCTTTTTATTGTCCACATGAATGTCTCATCCTTCCTTAACATGGAAGTTAGTGGCTTGAAAAGCTTAAAAAATTTAGGAATGAATCTCCTAATGAAATTTATCTTACCAAATAAACTTTGCAAGACCTTCTTATTCTTAGGCAAGGACAATGCTAAGATGGTATTCACCCTCTTTTGATCAATGGATAGGCCTTCCTTTGAAATTACATGGCCCAAGAGCTTGCCTTCATGGATGAAAAACACACATTTTTTTGGGTTGAGAGAGATGCTAAAATATCTACACCTTTCAAAGATTTACCTTAGGTACTTCAAGTGTTCACTTGCCTCTTTGGAGAATATTGTCACATCATCAAGATAAACCAGCACAATGTTATTGATTAAACCTTGGAAAGCATGTCCATAACACATTGGAAGGTAGGTCTAGCATTTGATAATTTGAATGACATCTTATTATAGGTTTATGTTCCCCACTTTGTAGTAAAGGTTGTCTTGTATTGGTCACATTCTTTCACTAGGATTTGATTGTACCTATAGTAGCCATCTAGGAGAGAGAACCTTTCACTATCTATCACCATCTAAAGAATTTGATCCATACTTGGAAGGGGATAGTGATCTCTTAGTGAGACTCTATTCAGGTCTCTAAAATCCACACACAATTTGACTTCTCCATTCTTCTTCCTAACAGGGACCAAATTGGCCAACCAAGAAGAGTGTTTGATAGGGAAAATGATCCTAAACTCGATCAATTTGGTGAGATCCTTCCTCATGAGAGGCTCAATCTTTGGATTGATTGGCCTTTTCTTTTGCTTGATGTGTTTGGTAGCTTCCTCCAGATCAATGGTGTGTTGGGACAAGTTTGCATCAAATCACCATACTCCCAAGTGTAGACATCAACAAACTCTTGACATAGAATAATTAAAGCATGTTTTTCCTCATTGGTACACAACTTCCCAAGTGAAAGCAACTTATCCTTTTATATCTCTACCCTTTCAAAATTTTCTTTCTTGGTTCACATGCTTTCTTTGTCTCTCTTGAGTTGGTCATCTTCATTGAAAATGCTCTCAAGAGTTACCAAACCTTTGGGAAGCCTATTGGTCTTTAGTTAAACAATTTACCCATCATACTGTTGTTGTAGCTTAGACTGATTTTTGGAAGCAAACATAGCTTCTTCCTACAATAAAAGTGTTATTTTTTGGTCACTTTCAAACACCTACCAATTAGTGACATTATCTAGTATGGAGGGCCTCACAATCACCTTTAAATGATGTTGATTCTTGCTTTGTCTCATCCCCTTTAGGATGTCAAACTGAGCATGCTTGTTCTCCTCTCTCAGAATGGAAGTGATGTTGAAAGTAATGAAGTTATTTACAAGGTGACACACTCTATGCTTGTAAGACTTGAGTAAAGATTTCTTGGTCAAGCTTAGACCTCTCACTTGGTTCACAATCAACTCACTGTCTCCAAACACATATAATTATTTGATTCCTCTCTTCCTTGCCCATTCTAGGCCATGAACAAGGGCCTCATACTCTACTATGTTGTAGGTGTAGGAGAATTGAAACCTAAAAGTTTAGAAGTATTTATCTTTTAAAGGTGAAATTAGCATTACCCCACCACTAGCTCCTAACTTGCTTCTAGATCCATCAAAGAATAGTTGCCACAAGCCACAATCCTCTTGGTCTATCTTCATCAATTTTGGCATGAAAGCATCTTTCTCATGTATACAGTAGACTCCAAGACCAACTTATTTAATGAAATTTTAAGGATCATGCTCAAAGTTGTCATTTCCCCATTCATCTAAGAGTAGGTCAGTGAATCCTATAAGGGAAAATGATGGAGATTGATCCACTTGGAGCTCTTCTTCATCAATGATTATGTATTTCACATTTGCCACTTTAGGTGAGTGTGGCTCTAGGTGATCCTTATGGATAGTATCTTACTCAATCTTCAATTTAGTTCCATATTTTGTCTTGAAAACCATGTAAGACCAGTTTACTGCCAAGTATCCACCTATCTTGGATGTGAAATCCCTTGACAAGCAAAGAGTGAAGTAAGAAGGAACATCTGCCACTACCACATCATGGGGAATTAAGAAGCTTGGATAGCCATGGAGAGTTAGATTCAAGCCTCTTTCCACTCCTAAGGTCTTAGCTAGTGATCCATCCAACTGTAAAACTCCTTTGGTCATTTTCTCATACTGTGGGCATAACTGAGGTGCTTTCTCCACTATCAATGATGTAATTGTGGACCAAAAAATCACCAATAATCAGGGATAAATATAAATGAGGGACATTCTCATATTTATTTTCTTGGCGAGCCATTGGAGGAGCCTTATTTACTACCAACACATTATCATTTCTTGTTGGGATAACTTGCTCACCTAGCCTATACAATTCCTTTTGGAGTATTTTTTTTGTCCTAGCAATGGTAAAGAATCCCATAATGAGATGTTCATGTGCAGCTTCTTCATTTGGTCTACTATATTTATTGAAGGATTTCCCCTTTTAGATTTCTCCTTGGGAACATTCGTAACCTATGGTGTAACCTAAGGAGCTAAAGCTACAACCATTGGCCTAAAATTGGGAAAATTTTGATTTGCTTATGGTCTTGGGGATACTTTAGGTACACTTCCTACTTGATTGGGTGAAGGAGATGTAGTAGGTAATTGAGTGGCTACTTGAGCTTCATCAATGGCTCTCCTTTTAGACCTGAAATTGGATGCAACATCAACATACTAATTACTTGTGCTCCCCTCATAGTTGATTGCGTAGAACTCTCCTTCTAACTGATTCATGAGAGTTGAATCAGATTAAGCGTACCTGTTGTCTATCCCAAATTATGTTGAAATCTTAAAATTTGAGAATTAGGCTGCTTGATCATCTTGTACAATCATGCTTTGATTTGGTAGCTCATTGGCATAAGTAACCTATTCTTGGCCATGCTCCAAGGGTGGATAGTTGGGTAGCTCCTATACCAAATTATTTTGAGTGTGGACAAGATCCTTGGAAGATGAAGGGGAATTTAGATTATAGATTTGATAAGGCTTGACATGTGTAATTTGACCTTGCCCTTGATTATAATTTTGGAAGGGAGGCCTATTTACTTGTCCAGACTGTTGGTAGCCTTGATTTGGCCTATAACTCTAATCTTGTTATCTCTTGAGGGAAACTAACTCATTGGTAACACTCTATAATAGAATCTAAACTTTATGGATGTAATTTTTAGGGGTAGTAATTAGCTTCTCTTGATTAGGTAGAAGAGCTAGAATAGGTAAAGCAGGCTGGATTAGGGGCTATAAATCAAGAAAGAGTGGCATAAGAAGTCTAGGAGCTATCTTTTGTACTTGAACAAGGCAATTTTAAATAGTTATGGCCATCTCATAAGTAGTGGGTAGAGTGTTTCCACCCATGGACTGTATCATGATAGCAATGTCACTATTCAGGGCCTTTCAAGTAGTAAAGGAAAGCATAGCTTGGGGTTGGCCTCACAAGAATTGGGATCCTATCCCAAGTCTTTTAGAACCAAGTGTTAAAATATTGTTTAAACTCATGTAGATCTCTTTTCATGGTGGTTAACTACTCAGCTAGAGACAAATGGTCACTTTTCCCCCTAAACCTATTGGTCAAGAGGGTCCCTAACTCATTCCATGAGCCAACTGAGTTCATAGACAAGGTCCCATACCAGTCCAAAACTTTGCATTTAAAGGACAAGGCTAGAAATCTAATGGCTACATTTTATTCAATGATATTATGGATGTTATAGATGTTTACTATGTTTCTAATATGCTTGACAATAGTGATTAGGCCTTATCCACTAAAGGGAGGAATAATTTTGAGAGTTGTCCTTGGAATTGGGTCATACTGCTGAAGGTTTAAGGGACTTTGACCATTGAAGTCCATAAAAGCAAAAGCCCTAAGGGCTACCATGGCTATGAAAGGATTTAAAATGGGTCTCCTTGAGTAGGTATATTTTATGGCTATCTTAGGAAAATGGCTTGCTACGTAAGGGTGGGTATTTACAAACCTCAACCTTTTTGTTGAGTTTAAAGGTAACTCAACAAATTCAAAAGGGACACCCCTAGAAGAAGATCTTATAGTGACCTTTGGGATGCTAGATTGCTCATTAACTAGAGACTTGGTTCCATAGTGGAGTCACCAAGTGCTGAATATAGCTCCTTCTTTTGGATTTTTTAACAATATCAAGACCAACACCAATCCTAAAACTTGTAGGACATAAAAATTGTTCCACCAGGCATGCCAAAAACTATTGATGTGGTGGATTTCACCCTCTAAAAGGAGGCTCAACTCTCTTCATCCATGCTACACAATGGAGACATCCCTCTTGCTATGGGTTGTAAACATGAGGGATGAATCTCTAGATTAGGGGATAGCTCTCCTTGATGCACATTGAGGCCCTAGATTTCCTACTGCTAACAACAAGGGGGATGAAAAGGGATAAAAATATTGATATCAAAACCTATGCTAAAGCAATGATGCACTAAAATGTTTGGTCTACTCAGATTTGACATAGACTTTACACCAGAGACAATTAAGCATACACTTCATTCAAATGAGAACCTTTCCTGCATCAGTGTTTCAACAAGGGGTCTTATAGAGATACAGACCTGTAAATAAAATAAAATCACTATTGACTAGATATGTTAGAAAAAACTTATGAAATCATAAAAATAAAATGACTTAAGATAAGATAAAATCATAGACATATGTAAAAGTGCAAGCTCAAATGGAGGTAAAAATGCTTTTTTATTCAAGGTAAATTCCTTCAAGGCTTCACCATACAAGCTGAGAGATATCTTTTCAAATGAGAAGTTACAAATATATAGAAAACTAGAAATAAGATAACTGATAAATCAAGGAATGGAAACCCATACTAAGTTAAACACTTCTACAGAGACCAAAAGACCATGTTGCTAATGTATTCTTCAAACTACATATGGGATAGTCCTGTTGTATATGGCCAAGTCACCACCATTATTGTCTTGGGCCTATAAAATCATGGGATACTCGTTATGGAAACTAAAAAAGCCATCCCCAAGTTGGTGTGGTTAGACCATGCTCTCTTCAATGTTTGACACAACTGAGTATGCATTAATGGTGAAGCATGAAAACATAGGCTGCTCTCCTCTATAGTTTGAAAACCAATCTATTTATTGGTTTTTGGTAGATATATTTTACCTAAATGTATTAAATCCTATTGAGTTATCTATGCCACTTTTCTTGGTTTGAGTGGTCATTGATTATGTCCTTTATCTTTGTCAACAACTAGAACTGTTCCTTGTTTTTTCTTTTCTACTTTATCTTTGCTCATGTTTTGTCTCTTTCCTTCAACTTCTCCTTTGCCTTGGCCTTTTCCTTGCTTGCTCTATATGGATCTATTCTACGGGCAAGCTTTTCTTTGGTATGTCCTTCAGACAAAAAGTCTGAAGGAATTCCTTCAGACATTTTGTCTAAAGGAATTCTCCTTGGCTTGTCACTTTTTCTGAAGGGCAAGTGCCCTTCGATCTTCTTGTCTTTTCCCCTTTGCTTCAATTAGTTACCCTCTGCAAGGTAAGTTTGAGCCAAAATTTCCCTTTGGGCTTATGGAAATGGTCCCTATATTTCTCAAAGTGCCCTCCATAAGGGCATTTTGAGCCTCTAGTTGCCCTTTAAAAAATTTGTATTGGTCCTCACACTGATGAAAATCCCTCTATAAGATCCATTCTATCTTCAAACATACTATTCAAAAGTTTTGTAAAAGTCTATTTCATCTTTGAAGTGCCCCCCGCAAGGGCACATACCCTTCGAAGAAATTATAAATGACCCTAAAGAATGCCCAGGTGCCCTCCATGGAAAAACACTTGCCTTAAGAAGTGTGTAAGACTAATTCAAGCTCTTTTGAAGGACTTACTTAAAAAACTTTGAAGTAAAGACGTCTCAAAAACCCGATTGCTTTTTCCTTACCCTTTTGAGTTTGTGATTGACTCCAACTCATGAAAGATCATAAGTCAAGTAATCCCACAAACCCTAATTGAACTAATCTGACCCTTATTAGGTTTCTCTTTAGCTTTGATTTGTGAAAACTGGCAAGTAAAGTAGCAAAACCCAACTTGCATTGGTACTAGCCATAGACCCTTTTGGGTTTGTCAAGTGCTCCTACTTATTACTTGTAAAGCTTACAATTAATGCTTTTTTAAGAACCTAATTTGCTTTGTGAGTGATGGAAAAGACTAATGCTTGATGAGACAACACTTTCACTTGCACAAAAGCAACTTTTCCTTGATTTTTAAAGGGTTAAGACCTAGTTTCAGGTCAAAAGGTCATGAAAAACAAGGTTTCAAGGCAAAAAGAGTGGGGGTGCCCATTTTGTCATGCAAGATTCATAAAATGGTCAATAGTAATCATCCTCAAAAAGCATAAAAGGATCACAAATATATTCAAATTGATCTATAAGGCAATTTTAACCAATGTTATAATAACTATGACTGTACTCTATTTTTGAAGCTGAGATGAAGTCAAGGGACTCTAAATCTAATATTGATTTTGCTTTTGATGCTAATCTAATGTTAGTTCAGAAAGGGAACCTAAATCTAATGTTGTTTCTTCATCTGATGTGGATGTTTATTTAATGTTCTATTGAATACTTGATTTTAGACAAATAATGGCTTGTAATAGTATAATGGTCTCTATAAAAAGTGATTCATCTAGGAAGGGTTCAACATAGACTAGCTTGTCTAAGTGAAGCCCCTCAAAGAGAGGGAATCACTTTAGGGATGACCCAATATAATATTTCCTATCAAAATGAGACTCCTCAACGAGTGGAAAAAGATAAAGACACTAATCTATTGAGACTAGATTATCAAAGAGATAAGGCTCTTTAAAAATAGGTAAAATATGAATAGGTGATTCATCACAGGTTGACTCATCACAAATGGGTGTTTTAACAATAACATCATGGATTTGGTTCACAATTACTTGTAAAATATCAATTTTGAACACATTTTTGTCTTCATAATATGGATCTTATTTTAGATCAAATATCTTCACAAAATTTCTAAAGTGGGGAACAATTGATTTAGGGTGAACAATGGTTTGTAGTTCAAAAGAGGGATCTCCAAAAATTAGACTATTGAAGAAGGGATAAACAAAATATGGTTAATAAAAATGAAGTTCTTTAACAATAGGCTTAATAAATACCAATGATGGGCCTAGAATGGTAATGATGGGATGCTACATAGTTTAGTTGATTGTGTAAACCAAAGGAGGATCTCTTAAAATGGTAACTTTTGTGTATTACATAATGATATTGCTCACATAAGATGAAGGATAATAGCCTAAAATGGTAACCTTTGTGCATTGGGGATCTTGATCTCTCACACAAACTAAAGGGGGATAACCTAAGATGGTGACCTTCAAGCATGATGTGAAAGTCAAAAGAGGATATCTTAAAATGGTAACCTTTGAGCATAATATGCAAATCAAAGGGGAAAGATGAAGATGACATACAATAATCGGCATGGATTGAATTGGTTTTCAACAAATAAGCTCAAAGAGGGTGACATCCTCAAACAAGATAGAGTGATCATGTACACCATAAAAGTGATTTACCTTAAAACTAGGTCTACAAGATACCATACTACAAGTGTACTTTAGCGTCATGTCTAGAAAATTATTCTTTACATTTTCCAATATTTGAACTATGTTTTGCAACTATGTAAACAAGGTATGTGTTTTTATATTTTCTAAACAAGGTAGAAAAGAGATTATAATAAAAAGGAGGGTGGCATAATACCACACACAATTATAAGAATGTGTTCACAAAATTACTCAACCTTGGGTAGGGTTGAAATTATATAAATCAGAAGAGGGTATGATAACTCAAAAACATAGAGTGTAACTAATACACTAAAATGTATATTTTTGAGATACATCAATACCATAAAATATATTTTAACTTTGTCGAGTTTCTGCTAGAAAACTAGAAGAAATCCATTCAGATTAGGAAGGAGACAATGCAAACCAAAAAACTCAAGATGCGAAAACATGTAAGAATTCCTAAGTATAAAACTAGAACCAAATGGTTAGCACAATGCTACCATATGGTAATAGGAAGTAGAGTAAAATGGGTTCTATAACTTAGAGTGTGAGTGATAAACTTGATGACCTAAGTTCACAATGATCAAATGATGATGATTTTATAAACAACCTTCAATCTAAATAGGAAATTGAACCCAAGTTACTCAAGTCAATTGCAAATGGTAAAACCAATTAACACGTTAACCTAGAAACTTATAAATGTGTAATTCTAAATTTGACTTATCAATGGACTTAAATTTTTTAAAATTGGTTTAGACTCAAATGGGCATCATAACTGTGCTAATTAGAAAATATAAACATAATGTTTGAGATGAGAATTTGAACAAGGCAAAGATTGATTTGGATTTAACTAGCGTAATACCTATATATACAAGAAATGGTGTACAATGTGTTTGGTTATGACATGTTATTTACAAACAAGTTTTGACTCAAATCCAAACCAACTAAGCTAAGACCAAAAGATAAATACAACTAAGTAATTCATCCTAAGCCATAAACTGACAAGGTTGATTTGTATTGTTGATATTTGTCTTTATATGTGCACTTGGGAGGAATTAAATTATTCATCCAAAATAAAAGTGCATTGATTGGTAGTGTATTTTACACCCCCTTCTCCCAAGAGACAATAAGGTGACATGGACCTTTAGGCACACCCTGCATCAATAATACTTTACGATAAGTGGGTTTGTCTAAAAATTAAAATTTATGACCATCTAGATGGTCCCAAGTGTGGCTAACATAAGGGATGTAAAATGCCAATCGATTCCACTTTAATCAGCTTATTGTGAAAAAGTATTGTAATTTTCATAACCATTACATCCGTCAATTACTTAGTGTAGTATGATGTCTCGATTGATCATATGTTTTGGGTTGGCTTACCACTAACAGAGATGGTTTAACCACTCAAACCACCATCCAACTGGGGTGATCCCAATTTATATACCTCCCCCCACCCCATAGAGAGGGGTTGAATTCAATGGTAGGAGATGAAGACCCAAGTCAAATCTTCCATTAAGAAATCATGAAGAGGCAATGACTTCCCTTCCATAAGCTAATTGCATAAAAAATAATGATCCAAGTGAAAAAGCTTTAGAGGTTATTCTTAGATCACCCAAACCATATGGGTTTTGGGGAGAGCCTAGATGTAATATCCCCAAGAAGGAGATCATTGAATTCAAGAAGAGTTTCCATTTCACATGAATAAATCACTACCAAGGAGAAATCATAGCCAAGGAAAAATCATTGCTAAGGAGAAGCATTGCTATATAATACAATAATCATTAAATGCACGTAAACAACATCTATTAAATATGCCTAAATAAAAACATTAAGTCACTAAAATAGTAGTCCTTAAACAATGGTCATTAGGCATTTATTATTTTTTTAGTTAATTAGTTAGTCACTAACATCCATTTAATGAAAGTTCACAATGTTTAGAGAAGATATGTCAATTGAATGGGAAAAGATAAAGGTATTTATATTTGGTAGATTGATGAGAAAGAGATCACTCAATTCTGCATTTTAATATATAAATCAAAAATCCCTTATTCTTACAACCACTTTTAAGGACAAAATCCCTTAATCATGTAATTTATTTCAAGGATGAAAACCCCTGTAATCGAATCCAAGGATGAAACCCCTTGTGGTGAAACTTCATAATATTCTAGATCTATATTCAAAAATAAATAATTAATGTAATTGGACTTTATTATTATTTAAATTATTATTTTATAAAATATTATTTAAAGGAATTAAGGAAAAATAAAAATTAATGTAAAATATTCTGATTTGGAATATTACAGTGGTATTAGAGTTGTTTTTCTTGCCAACCTGTAAACCATGGGGTTACTACAAAAGGAAATTATGCATGGTTTTGAGTCATGCAACACCCTTTCAATAGAGATTCAAAAATAAATCTCTTTTTTAGACTATTTGGATGTAAAAGAGTCATGGAATGGAAACAAGCATTATGAGGAAGATGATTTTATGAATCATAGTTATAGTAGTACTAAATATGATGAGAAATTCAATTTTCAAGAGGTCCTAGAAGAAACAAAGATGACAAATTCCAATACTGACTTCCCTATCCAAGAGCAAATGAATGAGGCATCCAACATAATTAAGGGAATGCCCAAACATACTTATCCAAGAAGAAGATATTTAAGGAGACTTGTGTATTAGGAAGAATGACATGAAAACTTTAGATATTGGAGATGCACACGAGTTATCTATCTAAAACACTAATGATGATGTTGATATGTATTGTCTACATCATAGTGAAGATAAACTTTAGTGTTTTCAAGAGAGAGGTATTGATAATTATTCCTCAAACGCAAGTTCTAAGTTTAATAAACCAATTGATTGTCTAATTAATGCACACTATCAACAAGATATCATGGGCTATAGTCTTAAAAATAAACAAGATGGAGATCCAACCAAAATAATTGATAAAATATGGAAAAAATGTCCACTAGATAACCTTGATGTCTTAGAAGATGAATAATCATTAAATACACCTCACTCATTGAAGGATATCAAAGAGACTTCTAGTGATATTATGTATAACAAACAAGACTCTACATGTGCACCTTTTCTTTTATATTTTCCTGGCTATCTTGGAGTAATAGGAAATTTACATGTTAAACATGGAGAGTCCTTGGAGGTATGCATAAAACATTCAAAAATCAATAAAGGTAGTCAAGCTATAATTGTTAATCTTGGAAATGCTACACTTGAGGGTTGTGACTTAGAGATAAATTACACATAACAATCCAAAACAAAAAAATGAATGAAAATCTGATTCCATGTCTACTTATTTGATAGGAGAGGCTCAAGTGATATTGTAATAAATAAACTATGATTATGGGCTATTAAAGGATGATGATGAATGGCATGCCAAGGATGTGGTGAACCTAACAACTAGATGAAAAAATACAAATTTGTTTATATTAAATATAAGGGTTGTGTATCCATACATCACGCTATTAGAGGATGTAGAACCTCAAACATGTATCTTTGAGCTTGAATTAATCCATAATTCAAATTTCACATTCTCAAAGTTATAATATCATGATTCTCAATAGTTTTAACTTGGATTTGCATCTAAAATGGTTAAACCTTTGTTAGTGTATAGGGAAGAAGACATTCTTCATGGGAAGTTTGTATTCAAAACATGGGATCCAAACTTGATATTAGAAAGTTTAAATATCTTAAAATCACAAAATATGCAAGTTGCAATAGTAACCCAATCATTGCCCCATGAATTGTCAAATGTCCAACACAAACCATGGTTTGGTGGTCTTTACATTATTGAAAACATTCTATTTTCTATTTTAGAGGAAAGGAAAAGGTCCTTGTTTAGAGACTCCACTTTACATCTGCCACGTAAACATAATTATATGTTGGAGAATTATTGTACAACAAAATTAAATAGAATGAAGAATTTCAAATAGAACCTTGAAATTCCAAAATGTGTAGTAGATGATCATTTGATCAAAGAATGGCATCACAAAGTAAATAAAATTCCTAATACAGAGGCCTCCATCATAAACTATGATAATATATTAGGGCTTTCACTGGTAAAGTCCAACATATTATTAAAAATGTATGCTTCACTGTTCTTAGATGTTTAAGATATTTAATATCAAACAAATGTGGCTCCATTAAATATCAAAATTTGTGCATTTGGAACCTGCATTTATAAAATCAAGATATATGGTTTGATCAAAAAGCTATTGCTCTTAGAATTTAAATTTGTCAAAAAATTTCAAGTCATAGAGGGAATTTATAATTTTGTAAGAAATAATAGATAAAGGAGTAATAAAAATGCTAGCATGGAATCTAAAATACACTCATAATATTTGAGAAAACTACCCAACATTGATAACTAGTTTTCCTACCGCATTTCATTGTTTCTTCCAGACATGAAAACCTTTCACTTAGATTTGTTTAGGTTCATAAATATCATTGATATTTTCCATGGTAAACTATTAGAGGTAAATGTTGATAAAATTATAGATTCATTTCAAGATACATTTGTATCAACATTACTTGCTCAAGTTTTGGTCAGTTATCAAAAGCTAGATCTTCTGCATAGAACCTAGCAAGTAAAGAACAAAGTTATTAAGAACAAGTCTGATATGAATACTTTTGTTCAGATTATTTTCCAACTAGATCCATTTTCCATGAGAGCACATGTTATGATAAACCTATTTTGGTATATTGTTCACAAGCCATTTTTCAAAGAGTAGCTAGGATA
Organism: Torreya grandis; assembly: GCA_037957365.1. Taxonomy (NCBI): domain Eukaryota; kingdom Viridiplantae; phylum Streptophyta; class Pinopsida; order Cupressales; family Taxaceae; genus Torreya; species Torreya grandis. The sequence continues at coordinate 869,388 of JARHVA010001003.1, read as the reverse complement.
TTCTATTTAGTGTTCCCTGATAGTCTATCATAGTCATGTGGGATTTAATTTCACTATTAAATATTCCAAGCACAGCTCACTATATTTACTAGAGAGAATATATAAATTTCCCTTGAATTTAGATATGTAACCGTATTCCATTGAAATTGAATTAGTTGTGAAATTTGGTATATCATTGTTGTAAAATAATTATCAGTTTGATAATTTTAATGAAGTTGAGTTATCTACAAAAAACTTTATAGATATAATATATGTGTTATTTAATGTGAAGTAATTTCTTTATACATTTATAATTTTTTATGATTTTTAATAAGAGAAAATCATGGATCAATGTTAGGCCATTGAAGGATATATGTTTGCATTCCATGGAAATTCTACATGTACTTGGTACTCTATCATAAGGAATGGATTAAAGGGTTTGCATAAGATAAAGTAAACTTCTGCTAAAAATGTTTGCATCCACCCCTTGATTGATAAGAACTATTCATATTTTTTCTTCTATCCTTCGTTGTTGAGTGAAAACAAGAAACCTAAAGATTTCAGTGTTGGTTCTTTGTAAAATTGTCTCATGGAAAATGTATACAAACTTTTATGAAATATTGGTGGTTCCCAATGAGACTAAGGTTGTCATATGGTATTTTCTCATATGGAGTTCATATGATCCTTCTACTTCTATATTATCAATAGAAGATGCAATGTGGGGAGGAGCCTTACTTCTTGAACATTCCCTTGCAATTGCTTGAGGATAAGCAATTTGAGGAATGGAGGTCTATAATATCCCCAAGAAGGATATCATTAAATTCAATAAGGATTTCCATTTCACATGAATAAATCACTAGCAAGGAGAAGTGTTGTCATTTAATATAGTAGTCATTAAATGTGCCTAAACAACAGTCATTAAATCATTACCACAGTAGTCCTTAAACAATAATCATTAGGAATTGATTATTATTTTAATTAGTTAGTCATTAACATTCATTTAATGAAAGGTCACAATTTTTAGAGAATACATGTCATTTGAATGGGAAGAGATAAAGGTATTTATATTTGGCAGATTGATGACAAAGAGATCATTCAATTATGCATTTTAATATATAAACCATGCATAATCATTATGATTACAACCAATTTTAAGGATGAAATCCATTAAATGTGTAATTGATTGCAAAGATGAAAACCCTTGTAATTTAACCCAAGGATGAAACCCCTTGTGATGTAACTTCGTAATACTCAAAAATAAATAATTATTCTAATTGAACTTTATTATTATTTAAATTATTATTTTATAAAATATTATTTAAAGGAATTTCAAAAAAATACAAATTAATGTAAAATATTCTAATTTGGAATATTACACTAGACAACTTCCTTTTCGCACCTTAGATAAAGGCACAATCATAATGAAAAGGCACTTCTAGTCACCTGATTTCCCTATAGGGGATGGGGGAGAGTATACATGAACAATTATTTTTGCTCAAAAATCTAACAAGCAATAGATGCTTTGCATAAAACACTTCAATAAATTTGAAATTCAATTGAAAGTTCATTTTATACACCAAATTGAAATGTTAAGTGAAGTTCTTGGCCCCTTGGGGTTAGTTCACAAAATATTTGACAAACATTCACAAACAATAAAATAAACCATCTAAGTTCCTTTTAAACACCAAAGGGAAGGCTCAATATTTAAAAATGTAAGATTTAGGTTCCTTTTAAACACAAAAGGGAAGGTTATAAACTTAATTATGCTCAAATTAACCATTTTTCCTTGTGAGTCCTGCAATAAAAATTAGAGTCTTCCTTAGCTTTGAAGCATAATTAATGTTTGAACAAGCAAGTTTGGGTTTCTTCTTCTCGGGTTATCTATTTTTGACACAGAGACTAACGTTGGTCATAAGTGAAAGATACCAGTTGTAGCAAGACCGATGTTGGCTAGAGAAATAACCATTGTTAGTCAAAACCAACTGATAACAATCACCTATGAACCCTTAAGCAAAAAAATGATAAAAAATACTTGTTATCTCAATGTTAGGATAAGATCTCCAAAATAAAAGTTTTGGAATAGTGATAAAATGTTTAGACAATAGACTTATAAACCAAATTGACAACCTATAACTTGAATAAAGATCTAAAATGCAAATTTTTAAATGTATTTTTTCCTACAACCTAATCGATGTAGGTTACACAGAACCAACTTTGGTCACTGTGTGACTTGTGTATCAATGAAAAATGTTAGAAACATACGAAAATTAAGCTAAAATTGATGTTAAATGAATTTTTAATGAATTTTAAGAAAATATAAGATTTCCAAAATGTCTTCCTTGCTTGAGAGGGATGTGTTGTCCCATTGGGCATGCCAAGATGTAAAGATGGATTACAAATATTGTTAGATCAAGCATTAATGAAAAACACAATAAATTCATAATAACATAACAATCTAGGCTAACCTATTTTAACGGGGTGTGAAAATGATAATAAATATCAAATGAAGGAAAAAAAATACTAATTACCTTCCCATGAGCATCTCACCATCCAAATGCAATTCTAAGAATGTTTTTCCCATGATTTTGTGTTCAAGTCTTCAACAATGGTGCAATGGAAGCTCCTCCACCATCTCAAAAACACCAAGTATAATATAGGCTCATGATATGAAATCACTAATATTTCAATCAGATGAGTCTATCCTATTTCAAATAAAACACAATAGTCAACACAAAAGAAGATTGTGTAGATAATCATGCATGATAAGTTTACACAAATTAAGCTTAAAAATATGAGTGAGAGGCCTCATATTTATAAATTTTTCAAATTGATCAAGATTAACCATGACCATCCATATCAAGATGAAGATGTTCGGCTATGAATTAATCCAATTATGTAAATAAATACCATAAATATCCACATATTGATTTTGGAGGAAGGGGCATTAAAGAGGCATGGGAAGCCATAATCCTGATATTTGTTGCATTTATGGCTTATGAATCTCACCCAAAAAATGGCCTCATTTGATGATGCATTTAATAGGAATCAATTTCCAATAAAAAATATTCAATTTGTTCCATCGATTTCTTACTTAAGCCCATAATTTGGTTTATTTTGCCTCAGTAAGATTAATCAATTTTAGTGCATTTTTTTGGAAATTAGTGCACTCCATTAATCAAATTGGTCAAAAAGTCATATTATTGGGTCATAATTTGACTCAGGAGAAATTAGAAGGTAATGTTAGTTGTGTACAAATTGTTATCTGAATTAGGATGTTTTAACACAAAAACAAGTACACATGTTGTGTGTTTCCAAATTAGAAGAAAGAGTGAACTAGAGAACCAAAATGCATTTTTGCCATTTTGACTCAAAATGACTTGATAAAATTTAATAATCACATAAAATTCATTTCCCCATTTAGGGATACATTAGCCTAAATCAGCACTTTTATATGACAAGCTCGAACAATTTAGCACTTTTAAGTGATTTTGGCCTAATTTATGCATTTTCAAAATTTTTGAGTAAGATTGACAATTTCAACACAATGGTGCTAGGAATTAGATGTCTACAATCACAAAGTTCACTTTGGTGTAAATCAAAACACTGATTAATCCAATTAACTAGTTTGTTGAGTGTGTGATGTAATTAGATTCAATTGATCCTTGACTCATATCATATAGTCACTATTGCATTCACAAAGCTCTCATTGGCCCAAATTTCATTAAAAATGAATTGATCTAGTAATTGGTTCAATCAATCATGTAATTAAGGCCATATGAGTCCCAAATGACATATTATAATTGTAATTAGGTTTTAGGGGCCAAAATTAGCCTAAGTGTCCTCTATGATTTAACTAAATTGATGATATAATTCAATAAATGAAGACATTAGGGCCAGATAATCCCCAAATCAGATTTTATATAGATGAGACTAGGTTCTTAGGGATTTAATTGGCCCAAAATTGGGCCTCTAATTGAACCACTTAGTGAGTTTATTCAATTACTTATTTATTTGGGGATAATTGAGCCCCAAATCATATCAAGGAGTCACATGAACATGGGGCTTGATTTATCCTGAATGGTATCACTAATTACACGAATTGATTAATTCAATCAATCTATGATGAAAATATGGCCAATTATGTCCCAAATCACATCATATAGTTTTTAATTATGTTCAAAGGGATCCAATTTAATGAACCTAAAAACTAACAAGAATAAGAAAATTACCAATAGGCCAAGATCTTGAATCAATACTCAAAATTGATTCGTATTGATTGCTTGAAATAATTACAAACCCAAACCATGCTTAGATAGGCCTCAACTAAAAAATTAGAGTTTACATGTAAATTTTTTTTAAAAAAAAACTAAAATCTAAAAAAAATGCCTATTTTTAAAAACTCCTGAAATAGCCCAAAATTCTCTCTAAATATCCTAAACACTATAATTAGACTTTGGGATGAAATTCAATCAAAGTTGACTTCCGGTTCTAAAAATATGCAATTTCTAAAAATAGAAAAAAAAATGAAAAAAATCATTAAATCATAATTTTAGACCCTCAGATGATCACGTACAATCTCTAAAAAATATCAAAAACATTTATATGTGATAGTATGACCTACAAAAGTAACAATCTTTTCGATATGGTCATTTTGGTACATGGAAGAGCTGAAATGAAGCTACGAGTCAAAAGTTATGGCCTCCAAAAGGTTGGCCTATTTTTTTTACATCATTCTCCTCTGGTTGAAAACAACTCAGCTCCTGAGTTTCCTTGATTGTACTACTACCATTTTTCCTTATCAATCTTCTTTAGCTCCCATTCTGTAACCCAAGTGTTGTCTTCTTGCTACAATCCATCTCATTACACCAAATACCTGTTATAATTCCCTTTCCTTGTGCTCACTGTCTTCATATCCAAAACCTTCACTATTTTTTATTTCTTCTTCTTTGGAACCTGATGTTCTCAATTTAATTATTCATCTTTACAAATTTCTCCATGGAATTCATATAAATTTGAAACATTAAATACTTAAGATATATCAAAATTTTATGGTAAACTCACCTCATATGCATTATCATTGATTTTCTTCACAATTCTGCATGGCCCAATTTGCTTATATTTCAATTTATTCTATGCACTTTTTGGAAATCTCTCTTTCCTCAAGTAAACCATTACCAACTCTCCTTCTTCAAATACCTTGGATCTTCTTCTAACATCTGTTGTTGATTTATATTTATCATTAATTTCTTGCAACTTTATTTTTACTCCTTGCAACTACTGCATATGCTCTGCAAACACTTCTACATCATCACTAATTTGATCTATAATTGGAAATTGTACCAAATCTAAAATATCCATAGGATTTCTCCCATAAACAATTTAAAAAGGTGACTTTCCTATTGATCTATTCATTGAACTATTATATACAAACTCATCTTGTGGTAAAGCCAAGTCCCATTACTTTGGCTTCTTTCCCACTATGCATCTCAATAAATTTCCTAACCTCCTATTCACAACTTCTATCTGTCCATCTATTTGTGGGTGACATGCACAAAATATTAAGCTATACATGCCATTACCAATTCCAAGAGGACCATGGACAAATTTGAGTATGGACTTTGTGTTGGGATTGGCAAACACACAAAGAGGTAACAATTCAATTTTTGTTGTTGTAGGCAGATTAAGCATCTTGAAACATACCTTGTCACATTTCTCTTCATATTTGGCCAAAAATACTTTTCCTCCACCAAAGTTGTTATTTTTGTCTTACCAAAATGTATAGCCAAACCAACACTATGTAATTCTCTTATTATATTGTCTTGTAGAAACCTAATTGGAATGCATAATTGTTTCCCTTCGAAGAGATAACCTTATTGTATAAGATACTCCTCATGAAAAACATTTGTCCCACTTGTTAATGGATTCTTGGACTGCTCAACTACCTTGCTAAAATATGGATCAATATTATATAATTATTTAATACTTTCAAATCCATCTACTTCACTCACCATAGTAGATAATAATGCTACCATCCTACTCAATGCATCAGTTACCTGATTCTATTTTCTTAATTTATGTTTCAACACAAAAGTATACTCCTGCAAGAAAAAAACCTAATTTGCATGCCTACTATTCAACTACTTTTGTGTATTCACATACTTCAAAGCTTTATTATCTTTAAATAATATAAACTCCTTAGGCACCAGATAATGCCTCCAATGTCTTAATGTCTGTATAATTACATGAAGTTCAACATCATAAGTAGAATATTGTGTTCTTACCTCATTCAATTGTTCACTAAAATATGATATTGGCTTTCCTTCTTGACTCAATAAAGTACCAATTCCCATAAATGAAGCATCATAATCAACCTCAAACACTTTTTTAAAAACTAGTAATGCTAAAATTGGTCTTTCTATAATCTTCTTAAAAAATTCAAAGCTTTCTGTTGCTACTCTAGTCCATGCAAATTCTTTTCCTCTCATGCAATCTTTTATTGGTGCTACAATACTACAAAAAAAATTAATAAACTTTCTGTAAAAAGTAGCTAATCTATGGAAACTTCTTACCTCTATAATTCTTTTTGGAATAGTCCACTCAACAATTACCTTTATCTTTTCTTCATCCATTTTCACACCATCTGTTGAAATGACAAATCCTAAAAATAACAAACTATTCTACATAAACTTGCACTTCTTCAAATTTGCATACAACTTCTCTTTTCTTAACAAATCCATTACGATTCTCAAATTTTGTAAGTGTTCTTCTTTAGTCTTACTGAATATCAAAATATCATCAAAATAAACAACCACAAACTTACCAATATATTCTCATAGCACTGAATTCATCACCCTCATAAATGTGCTAGGTACATTAGATAACCTGAATGGCATCACCATACACTCATAT